>SKCR01025788.1:0-121439 GCA_019454045.1 Zanthoxylum bungeanum
AGCTCGTAAGGGGGCTGAGTTTTTAAAGAAACAAGAGCATGCTAAGGACGAATAACCATTGCAACTTGTGGAATTAGTGGAGAAAAACAATGAACCAGAGTCGTTTGTTATTCCACAGGTGAAGCCAGTTGTGCAATTTTTAGGCTTTGTGGATCGATCTGTTGTCTTCGGATCGAATCTGCAAATGATTACTCTGGACTCTTATCAATCAGCTGAATCTGTTGGTTATCTGGAGGAAGCTTGGGACTTCATCAAAGCAATGCCGTTCAAGCCTGTGATATCCTTTAAGGCGATCGTCATATCCGCACTCATGTTGGGGAGTAATGTTAGGACCTAAATGTTAGAAGGGTAAAATTAAGATGGCACTTTAATCTTTTCATTTCATTTAGGATTTGATATATATGTTAGATGTTTTGTTGTTGGGGAGGGTATGATCATTTGGTTGAAATTGGGATGGGAATTGGAGGGGAAACCCTAGGAGGCTGCCAACACCTTAATGTTGAGCAAGGGCTGGTGAATTAATCTTCACCTTCAACTATCTTTGTTATTTCAGTTAATTTCATGAGTTAAAGTGTCATTTCTCTTCTGTTTTTTTGTGTGATTTGTTGTGCCATTGTTGAGGGATTTGTAGGTTCCTATCATAACCCTGGAGCCTAGGCATGCTACAAAATGTGTAAAAATGCATAGAAAAACAATATACAAGCATGTATCAAACTATTAATTAGCAATAAATGATTTTTAACTATTATTTTGAGAGTTTCAATCCAAAGTTTCATATATAAATCACAAGTTCATATCCAAAAGCAAGAGTTCAATATCCAATCTTCATATAATCACATCTAAATCACAAGTTAATATTCAAAAGCAAAAGAGCTACATATCCAAAAGCAGAGAGTTCATCAAAATTATAGAATTTCAACTTCCAATCAAAAAGCACGTCGTCTTGCTGTTGTAAATAACAGCAGGCTGCTGTGGTTCTGCTACTGTAATTACAACAGCATCCTACTGTTGTATAACAACATCCTGCTGTTGTAATTTACAACAGCAAGCAGGCAGCTGCTATTGTAATAACAGCATCAACACCAACCCAAAAAAAATTTAAGAATTTAAATATTATAATAGTAAGCAAAAGAAAACAGTAGCAACACAGTAAAAAAAATAAAACATAAGAAAAAAAATTAACAAATATAATATATCTCCTTTTATTCACTTAGAAGACTGTCAACAATGGAAATTGGGGACTGTGGAGATCTGAGTGAGGGCTGGGTGATTTGGCTCGTGAGGAAGATCGTGAGTGAGCTTTAGGTTTTAGAGAAAAAATAGAGTGGTTTTGAGATGGGTATTAAAATCGGCATTTTAAGGTTTTTTGGCTTCTTAAATAGTCAGATTTTGAGTGATTTGGGTGATTTGGGCCGATTTTTAGGTGATTTAGGTCTGATTTTGGGTGGGCTGGATCAGAAATACAAATGGATTTTTTCATGTGCCTTAAGCGCGCGCCTGAAGCACGTCGCCCCGCCTTGACCTCCTCTAGGCCCAGGGGTTGTCGCCTGCGGCGCGCCTTTAACAACACTGCTACCTGGTAAAATTCATTTACAGGGTTGAAATCTAGTAATAAAATGTTAAAAGATCAGGGAATCTAAAGAAGGTCGAGAGATGTTCTAGATGTTGGGGAAAGCTAGCTTTGGTTGTTGAATTAAGAAAGCAACACGAACAAAACTCTTCCGCATATTTCAACTTATATATAAAAAATGGGAAATGATTAGGTAAAAAATGTCAATGATAAATGGATAGTGATGGCAGGTTTAAGGATTCATTTATATGTGAAAAAACATATAGTCATATACCATCCGAAGAAGATAAGGAGTGAACACTTGAAAATTAAACCACATTTTAGCCAACTGAAAGCACACTTAAATCACTTGTGCAAGTTAAAATTCAAGATGAATCTTTTGAAATAAGGGCAATTGCAAGCTTTTTACCCTTTCTTGATTTCTGATATGAGACTTTCACCTTATTCTCTAACTGCTAAATGCCGGAATACCTAGTTTGAACCCAAGACTTTGAATACCTAATCCTCATTAATTTGTAGTCAATTTCAAGCCGTTCCAACTAATGAGCGGTCAAAATATTTATATTTACCACCTTTTTACCCTGCATTTTGTTGGTTAAATAGAGCCTTGTGAATGTTTTGATTTGTTTTCCATGTACTTTGTAAGTTTGGACTCTAAAGGGGTTCAATCGAATGCATCCGACAAAGATTAGCAATTACGGAACTCATTCATCCAAAAACTTGGGTGGGTGACGCGGCACACACTCAGTTGTGGCGCGCCACTTAGTAGTGTAAATTTGAGGCAGTAACTTGTCCATAGTTATGGTGTGACACGAGCTCCGTCATCAGACATTGTGGCCAGTGTTATTAAAGGCGCAAGGCGCACCGAGACGCAAAAGGTCATGGAGCCTGGGCGCGCGCCTGAGGAATGTGAGGCGCATATTTGTATATATAGTTTTTCAATCAGAAAGAGGAACATGTATATTCTTCTAATCATTTTGTTTTGAGTATTTTTTAATATTTTGACCAAATTATGACAAAACATTTATTAAATTATTGCACTCAATTAAATTTATATACATCACTATTTTCATAACTAAGTTGCTATAATAACTAAGATATTAATATTTACTTATATTGTCTTATGTACAATTTTGTTATTGACTAGTATAATCTTTTGGTTAAAATTATGACCCAATAATTATAAATGTACGATATATTATTAATTATTATGGCAAATATTTGTATTTTGCAAAATAAAAATCTTTATTATGTTTTTTAATGATCCCAATAAATTATCTAAGAGTCATGTCAAAAGTAAATAAATTAAGTTAAATTATGAAATTTATTGTTATTGTTATTCTTCTTTTTAACTCTCTCTGCTGGAAAAAAACCAAAAACAATAAAAAAAAAGAGCTTTAATCAACGAAATCGGGTCAAAAATCAAGATTTTTGGCATCAGACGTGCCTCACTCATTGGTATTAAGTGTGCGCCTCATCGACTAGGCGCTCGCCTGATACACGTCGCCTTACCTGAACACCCTCTAGGCTCAATGGCTGGCGCCTCAGGCGCGCCTGATTGTGGCGCAACAAGCCCAAGAGCAAATTCGAGGCAGTGAGTTCCAACAAGTGTGTGCCGCAACACACACCAATTTGTGGCGTACCACAAGCCCGTTTCCTGACACCGAGAGAATTATCTAATTTTAAGAAGGAAAGTCCCCACCAGCCCCTATATAAAGCTAAGCTCGGCCATAACTTAGGGGATTCAACTTTTGAGAGCAAAAAACAAGGCAAAACACCAAAAGCAAGGCATAGAACAACATATCCAATTTAGCAAACTAAAGATTGAAACAGAGATTCTCACAAGTTTTTCTTTCCCTTTAGTCTTTTCAGTTATTATGTGTTCTTACATTGTCATAATGAATTATTTGAGTTGATTGAATATGTCTAGTAAGTAATTCATTAATCTAGAGTCGTAATAGAACTTATGCACATATAATTAATTTTAATGCATCTTTGATTTCTTTCAAGTATTGTTATTGGATTATTTATCATTCTCTATACGTAATGCGTTTTATTGCTTGGCCAACAATAGGATAGTCGTGGTAAACCCTGACGAACTTGGAAAAGAGAGTTTTGGTTTAGCCTTGGAAATTTATAACGCATGATCGTATTCGTTATAATCGATATCTGTACATGATAGAATATACCTGCAAGACATGTATAGCCACAATTAGATCTTGATCGTGATGAGTTTGACTTAAATTAATTATCATAGCAATATAGGTAATTGAACTAAGTTAGGCATTTCTACTTAACCATCAGAAGGGGCTTATAGATAACTTCGTGTTCTAGATTAGTAAACCATAGCAATCATTCAATTGTAGGAAAAATGAATACCCTTTAACGTGCTTGGTGAAGTTGCAACTCTAGGTTCTTTCTCGCATAAGTTTCAAAAAAATTTAATTGCAGTCTTTAAATTTACTTAGTTTAATTAATCTTAAAAACAAATATCTTAACCAATTGCTTAGTTTTAAGTGTGTTTCCCTTCTCCCTACAAATGGAAAACGACACTCCTAGCCTGGCGCCTGAACTTAGAACTTTGCAGAGGAGGCCGGCGACACTTGAATCACCCTAGACTGTTAAGGGTACCTTCCATGCTATGTTCTGATACACAAGATCCTCAGGAGAGGCAAGTGTAGAGCATACTTGTAGTATTAGTGGAGGCAGTCTATCATGGAACACTCAAGATCCTATCTCATATTTTCGAGAGAACTAAGAACTAGATTAATTGAACAAAGAGATTTTTTGAAAGCTAAAGATTTTATTTTATTGAAACTTCTGAAATTCGAACTTATCTTACAATTGAAAACCATCTTCCTTATATAGATGAATGAGGAAACATCAGGAATCTTTAGTAGGACAGGACTTCTACCTAAAGATCAAACGATAACCACAACTTTAAAAAGGAAAACGCAAAAGCAAGAATCGTTTTGCTTACTCTGACTAAAACAAACAATTATTAAAGCAAAAGCTTAAAATAGTAGACTACTTTAGCTAAAGCTTACACTGACAAAAACATACAATAATTAAAGCTGAATTATTAAAGAAATACCCGATATGTGCGCGGGCCCTTGGGAATCTAATGATTCACCGCTCAATAATTCGACACAAAACATCAAGACACAAAGGACAAATAACAATTGGCATGTCACATGGAATTTTGTGATCTCGTGCTGATTGGCTAGTCTTCAAACTATCTTCCTATACTTCCTTAGCTAAGTTAGATATGGGAATGGCTCAACTGATGACTTTGGATTCAAGGCTCCCATCGTATTTTAACCTGTTGTATCCTTGAATAATACATCGTTTATTTTCTGCAATTATAGAGAATAGTCGCCATGATTTGTCAACGATATTAGTCTCGATGCTTCTTCTCACAGAGTCTGCAGAGATCGCACGGATGTAACCTGTTTCTCTAAATGTGATCACTTTGGGCCAATATATCTCACAGATGGGCTATTGTCTTATTCTGGGTCTAGCAGGCTAGTGCACAAGTTTCCAATCACCTAGATGATTAGATGGAATGATACATAATAGGTGTGTTGGAGGATACACATGGGTATAATCATGGGACCATTCGGGAGTGATGGTCTCAACCCAAACTGTGATGCTCTTGTGCGTTTTTAATCACTGCTTGATTTCTTGTGCTAGATCAGGGATCAAATCATCAATGCATCCTTCATCAATACCCAACAGTGAGGCCTTTTATAGTCTTTGCCAAGGACAAATCCATTGATAAAACCATGTTCAAATAGTGTCAGGAAACTCCAAGGGCACAATTTGAAGAAATCTTGGTTTTGTATAAACACTGTGGTATGATAGACTTCATATCCCTGATGTATCGTTATTGTTTGGCCATACTGTGTTGTTCATTCAGACGATCCATTCCATATCCCTTTTAGTATAGAGCACCAGGTGTGGAAATTGTTGAGAGAGCATCTCCGGATATCCTCCGCAATTTCTTTAGGAAAGAGAGCTGAGTCATGCCCTATAAGACACTGTTCAATTTCTGTCCATGTCTTAAACATAATTATGACTTATTAAGCGCGCTGAGGTGCTAGAAGGGCTTGTAATTCTAACTTGACTCTTTTTGTCAACTGGCGTAATGCAGAATTAGTCTCAAGGGTTGAAGACGATATGCCATAAGAATTAACGGGAGGGCTGCAAAAGGACCACACACATGTCGTTAATTCTTTATGTCCATTGTCTTGATATTTTGTGTTGAATTATTGAGCGGTGAATCATTAGATTCCCAAGGTCCCACACACATGTCGGGTATCTCTTTAATAATTGAACTTTAATTATTGTATGTTTTTGTCAGTGTCAGCTTTAACTGAAGCAGTCTACTACTGCATGCTTTTGCTTTAATAATTGTTTGCTTTAGTTAGAGTCAGTAAAGTAGTTCTTGCTTTTGCTTTTTACTTTTTAAAGTTTTGATTATCGTTTGATCTTTAGGTAAGGGTCATGTCTTGTCAAAGATTTCTGACTTATGAGAGGATAAACTGCTTCCACTAATACTACAAGTATGCTCTACACTCGGCTCTCCTGAGGATCTTTTATATCAAAATGTAACATGAAAGGTATCCTTAACAGTTTTAATAGGATTAATAGTAAGTTCAAGTGGTATCAATATTTTTATACTACTTGTGCATGTGCATCAGCTTGCGTGCTATATAAAATCGTTAACACCAACCTCGCAATCTAAAGATGTAAACGTAATTCAATAGAATTTGGGCACCAAGTCAATTTGATTTAATCATGACGATCTAACAAAATTGAAAGTAGATCAGGTAAACGGATTACTATATGATTATTCACCTACAAACAATCACTTCATAACTAGCTAAGCATTGCAATATCCATTACAAGAATTTAATGCAAATAAAAAGTCTCAATGATTTAACAGTAAAGTAGGCATTAACAAAAGCAAAAGTGAAGTTACTAACCGTTGGGGCTGGGAGAGTGAAAGCCATTGTGAAGGCCGAGCAAGAAAGCGAGAGGAACAAGCACAGAAAGGATAATAAGGAGGAGTACTCCAATCACGAGGCTTCGCCATCGCTATTTCCGGTAGCAACTGACACTCCGCCGCCGCCGCCTTTCGTTTCCTGTTATTTATATCGCCACCGGAGTTCGTTATTGTTTAATCTAATCTCTAATACGATGACGGACAATGATGTCCGTCGCCAGCGCCCACTGTAGTAACGTAATCTCGATCATATATACTCAACTCAAATCGCTCTCATTTCTTCTACGTATTGAGCCCTAACTGAAAAGGAAATTAAAGAAGAACCAGTGGTTTTGCCCCTGGGGCTGGGAGATCACCATTACCACTGGCTAACACGTGTGGACAAATCACTTTATGAATTTATCCTTGCTTACCATTTTATAATATCCGACACTATTATTTTATTGAAGGGTAAATTCGTAAAAGCATATGACACGTAGAAATTTTTAAAAAAATTGATGACGTGTACATCTCTGTTTCTTATTTCTAATGGAGACAATTAACACTGAAAGTTAAAAAAAATGACGTAATTTTTTTTTTAATCTTTAATCTGCAATGTTAGGCTTTTATGTTTCACATTTGGATTTTGCAATTGCTTTTATTGAATCTTTAACTGCAACTTGGAATTTTAGGACTTATATGAAGTAGATTTATTTGAATTTTAGTGTTAAGTTTGTTGTTGTTGAACAGCTACAACATTAAGTATTTGATGTTTCATTATTGGATTTCAAAATTGCTTTTGTTGGATCTTTGACTGCAAATTTGGGGTTGTTTATGTGAAATAGGTTTATTTGAATTTTTTTTTTTAATTATTATTGTGTAATTACGCTGCTTGTTTATTTGAATTTTAGTATATTTGATTAGTAGTTATTTTAATTGGTTTAGTATTATATAAAACTTTTTTATTTTGGGTCATGGGTAAATAGATTTTTAGATTATGGATGGTGGACTACTACTGCAAGAGGCTTGTGAATTGTGATGATGAAATGAGTGATGAAGTGGAATGACAGTATTCTTGTTTTTCCATTGGGATTTTAGTTGTACTTTTGTTTAGGATAATTTTATCCATATATATATATATATATTAGTTAGGGGCATTATGGTATTTGACAGTCATCTAGCGGGGATATTTACTAATAAACACATCATTGCTAGATGTGACAAAACGAATCAACGAATCGAATTTGTCTCAAATTCTAAACAAATCGAATCAAAATGTGATGGATTCGTATTCGATTTGTTTATTAAACGAATCCTAATATCAGGATTCGTATTCTATTCGTTTAATAAACGAATCGAATACGAATATTCGTTTAGTTATGATATTATTTAATCCATAATTGATTTACAGTAATCCTTCACAAATATATACATATGAAATATGTAATTAATATATTTACTTAAAAAATTTCACCAAATATCGACAATATTATTTTTCTACGGTAGTTAGCCATAATTTCTCGTATCTTAATTGAAAAATAACAATAACTAGTAAAATATAATAATAAAACGAATCTTAAACGAATAAACAAATTAATGAGCTTAAATTAGTATTCGCTTCGTTTAATAAACGGATCGAATTGAATTGACTCATTTATTAAACAAAACTATTTTTCCAAACTCGTATTCACTTTCGAATGAATAAACGAATCCTAACCTAAATTGGCACTCTTAAATTCATCACCAATTCACCATGTATCTACTTACATATATGTCAAACCTCAGGGGAGGCATTTAAAAATTACCATTTATATTTTACCCTATTCATTTTTTTTAGAAATAATTCGATGAAATTTTTTATGCTTTAGTAATGTATGGTATGATATGATATAGTATTGTATGGTATTATACTATAATTATCATTACCATATTTAAAATATTGATATAATATGATATGGTTAAATAATCTGTTTTTGTTTGATTTGATGATATAGTATGGTTCGGTTTGGTTCCAAAAATGACTAAAATGCTCTCAAACTCATAAATTCATATAAAATCATATTAATTCCAATTTTTTATTTAGAAATTAGATTTAATGAAACACTATGATTTGATAATGTATGGTATGGTATCGTAAAGATGATATAGTACGACATGATTAAATAATATGTTTTTGTTTAATTTCATAGTATAATATGATTTCAAAAATGATAAAATGACTAAAATACTCTCAAACACATAAATTCATATGAAATCATATTATGTCCAATTTTTCTGTTAAAAAATTAGATTCAATGAAAGACATAAAAAATTCTTTTTAAAATATTTTTGTCCAATAAGAGAGCCAACTTTAATCGAGAGGTGAACTTAACTATTTTTTTTATTAATATAATATATTGAATAGGACAGAATTGATATTTTAAAATTTTATTAAGGAAATTTTAGGAATACAAAAATATAAAATTATGGCAAACCACCAAATCAATGGTTTAAAAACTCTCTAAAATTCATGGTTTAAAAAACTTTCCAAAATTCATGATTTTCAAATCATGAGATTACAACGAAAAATCATATCATAAACATGAAGAAAATCTACAATGTAACAGTGGTATCACGTCATTCATGCAACAAGGCAATCATTCATTACCACACGTGCTAAAAATTAAAAAAAAAAACAACTAAAAAAAGATATTAAATTATACATGTCATTTTCTAATTCATTTGTGGTATCACGTCACCCATATCTCCGTTCCACCAAAGAATTACTCCATAAACATGAAAGTCAAAACAAATAATAGTTTGAACTAACCATATTATATGAAATGATAACAAATTATGAAACAAATAATGTGTAAATCTCAGACGATAAGAAATTAAGTTTCCACTGTTAAACTAATAATTGATTTGGAGAGTCAGTTTGTATAAATTCAAATATGCTGAATGATTTATTTCAAAATTGATATAAAAGATTCCACCATATTTTTTTATTATTAATGTTCAGAGTTTATTTATTGTAATCAATGGAAACTTGAGTAATACATTTTCATGCAACATTGAAACCAAGTGAATTAATATCTAGAAATTTGAGATCGTTTTCATTTGATTAGATGACATTTAAAGGCCGTTTCCCAAATTGAGACCAAATTTAACGTAATCAGATTACAAAAAATAAAAACATATTTAATGAACGCTTATGATTTTCTTTAAAATTTACACATATTAAAAATAACTTCTCATCATAATATATACAAAAATATTAATTAAATAGATCATTCCTCATACCGAAAACTCCTTTTGATCAAAAGTCATATTGCCATAAAAATCTTCACATATCCTTGCTTTTCATTCACCACGAGATATATAATAAGCTGCAAGCACAATTTACAAACCAGTATACTTTTCAACTAACCATATCAAGTTGAGCAACTATTTTCAGCTGATTCTTTTGGAGGCAAACTAGAAACTGACAGAAATGTGGCCTTCTGATTCTTTTGGCCTATTCAGGGGATGGCAGTGCGGACAGTAATAGGTAATATACGGGAAATCCTCCTTCCTAGCGAGTCCTGCACAAATACAACAAAGTAAAAAAAAAAAATAGTTTGCTTCAATCCTAAACATTTCGCAAAGATAACACTCACCATTATGCATACGGCAGTTGCCACATATAAGAGCATAAGATTGTGAAGGATCGTCTCCTACAAGTATTGCCGCAATTCGAGCAATCCAACCTCCGTCATGCACCTGAGGATAGTGATGGTTGACAACAAGCTGATTGTGCTCAGAAGTTTGATCCTCACTCCCAATGGCACCAGGGGGTTTCTTCATCAGGGGGGTGCAATGGAGTGCTCCCTCCACTACTGGATCTGGTATGCAATTGTTTTCGATTTCGAAGACCACTAGATTGCACAATTTCGACATCAGTGCTCTTTCCCCAGTGGAAAATTGAGTTTAGATTCATCCTCCACAAACACTTTCAAACCAGAATCTGCACCCAGCTTGGATGCCAGGACTGTTTCAGCAGCAGCCTTTGCTGCTGGATCAGGATCGTATCTCTTCATAATAAAGCATCTGTTAAATACAATTCACAATTTTTGAGATAAATATCATGCATTCACAAACAAACTCCGATTCGTTCATATCCGATTATGCCATTAAAAGATGAAAAGTCACTGATTCAGAAAATTTGAGTGATTAAATTTCATATATTACTTTTTGACCAGGCAATACTATTTCCACCAAGAATTGATGTCCTAAATCCATTATAAAAACCATATCATGGTAACAACTCTTAAAACTCATTTGAAGTACTGCAAAATTCTACAAAATATTCAGTTCTTTTGGACCAGGCAATACATTTCCACCTCCTTAATCCTTTACAAAAACCGGATAATGGTAACAACTCTTAAAACTCATTTGATGTACCATAAAATTCAACAAAGTTGCTCCATACTGGCTAAGCTACAAGATAGAAACTGTAGTTACAATGATTACAATTATTACACGGTAATTGGGAATTCCGAATATGACAAAAATAAATTACAATTATCCTCAAACAGACCCTAACGGCGGACCCTGAGAGTAGAGGTTGAAAGCGGAGGCTGAGGGCAGAGGCAGACCTGAGAGAGCGGGCAGAGGCTGAAGAGCTGAGGCAGATGCTCACAGCAGAGGCAGAGGCTGGCGAGCAGAGGCTGAGAGCAGAGGCAGACGCTCACAGCAGAGGCAGAGGCTGGCGAGCAGCGGCTGAGCTGAGAGCAGAGGCAGACGCTCACAGCAGAGGCAGAGGCTGGCGAGCAGAGGCTGAGAGCAGAGGCAGACGCTCACAGCAGCGGCAGAGGCTGGCGAAGCAGAGGCTGATCAGTAGAGGTAGAGGCTGATCAGCAGAGGTAGAGGCTGTTGTGCTGAGGTAGAGGCTGATGTGCTGACGGCAGAGGCTGATGCTGGCGGCAGGGCAGAGAGTTAGACCCTGAAATTGATGATCCAGAAACCGAACCACTGCTACTTCACTTTTCCGAGGCTTGTTGATGACAACAATATCCTTAAAACAAATTCATCCCTACCGTAGGTGCAGTAGAACATGAGACGATTGTTTCCCAGGATACAACGGAAGACTGAACGAGTATGGGCACCACCAAACCCCGTTCCTAACGAACCACAAACAGTGTTTGAACTCTCCTAAAACAAAACAAAGAAAATGATCTTTTCTATTCCATCTCTAGAAAACCAGAGAACTGATGTTGTTTATATAGAAAAAGAAAACACATCTCAATTAATAGAAATTAACAAGCCAATTAAATTTCATAATGGGAGATGTTACACATTGTTGTAACCACTAAGCTAATTAAATTAGCACTAATGGAAATTAAACTATGTAACCACCAATCTAATTAAATTAGCTGTTATGGAATTAAACCTTTTGTAACCACCAAGCTAATTAAATTAGCTGTTATGGAATTACAAAAGGCTTGGAAAAATTGTAGAGAATATTAAAAATTCGGTTGGGCCGGGCCTGGACATTTTGGTCCGGCATTCGTGTACGCAGGACACGCGGGTGCACACGAGCCAAGCTTGGTTCGGATTTGATTTGCACCCCCCCCCCCCCGCGCACGTAGAGAGAGCCTCTAACCTTACAACTCTTACCCATATACATATGAGCAATCATATAAGCTTAAATTTTCTCTATAGCTTAGGCCAACTTGGAATATCCTCTAGAAAATTTCGAAGCCATTCTGCTTCTTCAGCACACTTGTCTAATGCAATGAATTCCGATTCCATTGTAGATCTGGCTATCACAGTCTGTTTGGAGGATTTCCATGATATAGCTGCACCTGCTAGTGTAAACACATAGCCACTGGTAGACTTTGAGTCTTTCATGTCAGATATCCAATTAGCATCACTGTATCCTTCGACTACAGCTGGATATCTATGATAGTGCAAGCCATAATTACGAGTAAAACGTAAGTACCTAAGTACTCTCACTATTGCTTTCCAGTGATCAACCCCTGGATTACTCGTATATCTGCTGAGCTTGTTTACTATACAGGCTATATCAGGCCTTGTACAACTCGATAGATACATCAAACTCCCGATCACTCTAGAGTATTCTACTTGAGATATACCATCTCCCCTATTCTTCGATAGGTGTAGACTCACATCTAAAGGAGTTCTAGCCACAGCAGAATCATCATTATTGAATTTACCAAGAATTTTGTCCACATAGTGCGACTGATCAAGAATAAGTCCATCAGGACTTCTCGAGATCTTTATTCCCAGAATGACATCTGCTAGACCCATGTCTTTCATGTCAAACTTGGATTTCAGCATATTCTTGGTAGATTTCACCATTTTAACATTGCTCCCGACAATCAATATGTCATCAACGTAGAGACATAAAATGACATAGCCAACTTCCGTCTCTCTGACATAAATGCATTTATCACATTCATTGATTTTGAAACCATTTGCCAACATGGTGTCATCAAACTTTTTATGCCACTGTTTCGGAGCTTGTTTCAATCCATACAAGGATTTTACTAACTTACAGACTTTCTTTTCTTGTCCTGGAGCTGTAAAGCCTTCAGGCTGTTCCATGTAGATTTCTTCATCTAAATCTCCATTCAGAAATGCTGTTTTCACATCCATTTGATGTACTTCAAGATTGCGCAAAGCTGCAATCGCTAGTATCATCCTTATGGAATTTATTCTCGTTACAGGAAATAAGTATCAAAGTAATCAAGACCTTCACGTTGTCTGTATCCTTTAATTACAAGTCTTGCTTTGTACTTGTCAATTGATCCATCTGCCTTTATTTTCCTTTTGAAAATCCACTTGGACCCTAAAGGTTTACATCCTGGAGGAAGATCCACTAACTCCCAGGTGTGTGATTTTGTAAGATGGATTCAATTTCACTATTGATGGCATCTTTCCACAAGGCACCATCAGCTGACTTTACAGCTTCGTTATAACTTTGAGGATCATTCTCTACAGCAAAAATGTCAGAAAATCTGGACCAAATGATTTTTCCGTTCTAGCTCTTTTGCTACGTCTTGGTTCAAGTTCAACAACTTGTTGATCCTCTGGAACATTTATTTGTTCTCGGTCCTGACTATCTTCAATGATAGTCTCATGTGCCGTTTGTGCACATTTGAGTTCGAATTAGTTTTACAAGGAAAAACATATTCGAAAAAAGATGCATTCCTTGACTCCATTATCGTATTCTTGTGAATATCTGGTATATTAGACTCATGCACAAGAAATCGATAAGCATTACTGTTATGTGCATATCCTATAAAAATGCAATCAACAGTTTTTGGTCCTATCTTCACCTTTTTAGGTGGAGGAATACCACTTTGGCAAGACACCCCCACACTCGGAGGAATTTATAGGAGGTACTCTTCCTTTCCACATTTCATAAGGAGTTTTCCCTGCTTCTTTCCGTGGTACCTTATTTAAAAGGTAATTAGCTGATAAGACAGCTTCTCCCCACATATTCTGAGGTAAGCCAGAGCTGATTAACATAGCGTTCATCATCTCTTTCAAGGTACGATTTTTCCGTTCCGCAATCCCATTGGATTGAGGTGAATAAGGAGCTGTGGTTTGATGTATAATTCCATTTTGTTCACAAAGTGATTCAAAAGGGAAAACATACTCACCACCACGATCACTTCTTAACTCCTTAATTCTTTTATTCAGTTGGTTCTCAACTTCATTCTTATAGAGAACAAATTTCTCTATAGCTTCGTCCTTGCTTTTCAATAAATACACATAGCAAAATCTTGTGCAATCATCTATAAAGGTAATAAAATATTTATTACCGCCTCTCGATTGTATTGAATTAAAATCACATACATCGGTATGAATTAGATCAAGTGGTTTAGAGTTTCTTTCAATATGAAAAGATGATCTTGTTAGTTTTGCCTCAACACAAGTATCACACTTATGTTTGTTATCAATTCTAAAATTGGGAATGTGATTCATGTTAATTAATTTCCGCAATGAATTAAAATTAACATGTCCTAATCTACCATGCCATAGATTAGAGTACTCAACAATATAAGCAGAAGAACTAGCTTTATTGATATTGTTGGGTTTAACAACCATTACATTGAGCTTAAAAAGCCCATCAGTTACATACCCTTTTCCCACATACATCCCATTTTTAGTCAAAACTACTTTATCAGACTCGAACACCATCCGGAATCCATGCTTGTTCAGAAGCGATCCAGACACAAGATTCTTCCGTATTTCAGGTACATACAGAACTTGTTCAAAGTCAACTCTTTCCCCGAGGTCATCTTCAGAATCACCTTTCCTTGACCTTCAATCTCAGATGTTGCTGAATTTCCCATGTATATCTTTTCCCCATTACCAGCAGGTTCAAGTGAGGAAAACATGCTCTTGTCCGAGCACACATGTCGAGTGGCACCAGTGTCAATCCACCACTCTCTTGGGTTAGAACCCACCAGATTCACCTCAGAAACAACAGCAGAGAGGTTAATATCTGAAACATCTTGAGTCACGTTTTCCATCATATTAGCCTCTTGTTTCTTTTTCTTCTTCGGCAGTCTGCACTCAGAAGACTTGTGACCCATTTTGTCACAGTTGAAGCATTTTCCTTGAAATTTCGATTTCTTGGAAACTCCTCCTTTAAGGCCCATCTTTGACCCTTTGAGGTTCTTGTTCTTATGGCCATGTTCAACAACATTTGCCTTGGCCTCATGAGATATTCCTCTCTTGTCAGATTTCGGTTATCTTCCTCAATTCGGAGCTTAAGAACCAAGTCTTCAATGCTCATTTCTTTCCGCTTATGCTTCAGATAATTCTTGAAATCTTTCCAACCAGGTGGTAGTTTCTCAATTATCGAGGCTACTTGGAAGGTTTCACTTAAACTCATCCCCTCAGCATGAATTTCTGCTAGAATAATCTGCAGTTCTTGTACTTGGCTCAACACAGTTTTGGAATCAACCATTTTAAAATCTAGGAATCGGCCTACGACAAATTTCTTAGTACCGGCATCCTCAGTTTTATATTTTCGGTCTAAAGATTCCCAAAGCCCTTTTGCTGTTTTCATTCCGGCGTACACACTGTACAAGGAATCACTCAGCCCATTTAGCACATAATTCCTACATAGGAATTCAGAATGTTTCCAAGCATCGATCGCACTGATCACTTGAAAATCAGTCTCACACCCTCTTTGGGTACAGAGCATCCTCCTTTAGGAACCTCGCAAGGTTCAACGTGGTCAAGTAAAAAACATTTTCTGTTGCCACCGTTTAAAATTTTGTCCACTGAATTTTTCAGGTTTTTCCGCGGCCGGATTGACATGGCTCACATGTCCAACAGGTTGCCTAGCCATAGAGGCAGTAACACCTTGGCCAGCCACAGCGGCTGCCATATTAAGCCAGAGGCTGATGCACGTTGGTCAGCCGAATAGGCTGCCACTGCAGTTTGGTCAGCCACGGGGGCTGCCACTAACATTTTGGCCAGCCGAAGCTGCTCATATATTCGGATCTACTGTGTTTGGACTGATTTCCATATCCACAGAGTCGAATTTTGTTTTAAGACTGTAGTTACAATGATTACAATTATTACACGGTAATTGGGATTCCGAATATGACAAAAATAAATTACAATTCCTCAAACAGACCCTAACGGCGGACCCTGAGAGTAGAGGTTGAAAGCGGAGGCTGAGGGCAGAGGCAGACCCTGAGAGCGGAGGCAGAGGCTGAAGAGCTGAGGCAGATGCTCACAGCAGAGGCAGAGGCTGGCGAGCAGAGGCTGAGAGCAGAGGCAGACGCTCACAGCAGAGGCAGAGGCTGGCGAGCAGAGGCTGAGAGCAGAGGCAGACGCTCACAGCGGCAGAGGCTGGCGAGCAGAGGCTGAGAGTAGAGGCAGACGCTCACAGCAGCGGCAGAGGCTGGCGAGCAGAGGCTGATCAGTAGAGGTAGAGGCTGATCAGCAGAGGTAGAGGCTGTTTGCTGAGGTAGAGGCTGATGTGCTGAGGTAGAGGCTGATGTGCTGACGGCAGAGGCTGATGCTGGAGGCAGAGGCAGAGAGTTAGACCCTGAAATGATGATCCAGAACCAACCACTGCTTCTACTTCACTTTTCCGAGGCTTGTTGATGACAACAATATCCTTAAAACAAATTCGTCCCCTACCGTAGGTGCAGTAGAACATGAGACGATTGTTTCTCAGGATACAACGAAAGACTGAACGAGTATGGGCACCACCAAACCCCGTTCCTAACGAACCACAAAGTGTTTGAACTCTCCTTAAACAAAACAAAGAAAATGATCTTTTCTATTTCATCTCTAGAAAACAGAACTGATGTGTTTATATAGAAAAAGAAAACACATCTCAATTATAGAAATTAACAAGCCAATAAATTTCATATGGGAGATGTTACACATTGTTGTAACCACTAAGCTAATTAATTAGCACTAATGGAATTAACTATTAACCACCATCTAATTAAATTAGCTGTTATGGAATTAAACTTTTGTAACCACCAGCTAATTAAATTAATGTTATGGAATTACAAAAGGCTTGGAAAAATTGTAGAGAATTTTAAAAATTCGGTGGGCCGGGCCTGCACATTTTGGTCCGGCATTCGTGTACGCAGGACACGCGGGTGCACACGAGCCAAGCTGGTTCGGATTTGATTTGCACCCCCCCCCCCGCGCACGTAGAGAGAGCCTCTAACCTTACAACTCTTACCCATCTACATATGAGCAATCATATATAAGCTTAATATTTTCTCTATAGCTTTCCCATATGGGACAAGCTCACTTCTCTTTATTTTCCAACACCAATGGGTGAACTTTGAGCAACAATTTCTCATTCACCCAAGCACCATTTTAAGCATATGAATATACCATTTCGAAGTACTCACGGAGGAGTATCCGAATCATTCAATAAGAACCACTAACAGGAAGTGGATCATGCAAAATTGAGCCTCAAAATGCTTACTCATAAGCATTTTTCCAACAATCCCCCACATGAATGAAATTGGCGAAAAAACCGTCAATAAAAAACATTTTATTTTGACCTAGAAGAGTTCAACGGTTCAACACCTGCATAGGATAGGTAGGCCTCAGCCTTTGAACCTTCCCTTGTGAAAATATATCTCATTACTGGCTGACAGTGGACGCGATGTCATTGAACTGTACTGCCGTTCATGTAAATGGAGAATATATATCACACAGATATTTAGCCTAACACATCTGAGTTCTCATTATTATGTTCATTTTTGGCCATGAACATCAACCTGGTTCTGCAAGAGTTTCTAAGAATTGTGCCCCGTACAATTCCCTTTGAAGCGGCCCCACTTCTCTCTCACATAGGTGATTTCTTATTTAAGAGTATCTCGTAATACTCTGCTCGGATTCCCGACGCATAAGAATCATTAAAAGCTTTGCTTAACCTCAACCATACGAGCATCACTGTTTCATTTCACCATAGGAATGGACTATAGGGTAACCCCCCACAGTGAACAATTATGTCTTTTACGAGTAGGTTGTCCCATTGAACCTAGATCTTGGGATCTCCAGTCAACAAGGTTGGGTTTTCCTTCGTAATAAACATTTATCTAATGGGCTTTAGTCCCATTCCCCTCGATGATTTCACAACCAACTCTCTATTTAACCCTTTGGTTAGCGGATCCGCAATGTTATCCTTTGACTTTACATAGTCAATCGAAATAACTCCAGTAGAGAGTAATTGTCTAACGGTATTGTGTCTACGACGAATATGTCTAGACTTACCATTATACATATTGTTATGTGCCCTTCCAATTGCAGATTGACTATCGCAATGAATGCAAATTGCTGGCACTGGCTTAGGCCAACTTGGAATATCCTCTAGAAAATTTCGAAGTCATTCTGCTTCTTCAGCACACTTGTCTAATGCAATGAATTCTGATTCCATTGTAGATCTGGCTATCACAGTCTGTTTGGAGGATTTCCACGATATAGCTGCACCTGCTAGTGTAAACACATAGCCACTGGTAGACTTTGAGTCTTTCATGTCAGATATCCAATTAGCATCACTGTATCCTTCGACTACAACTGGAATAATTACGAGTAAAACGTAAGTACCTAAGTACTCTCACTATTGTTTTCCAGTGATCAACCCCTGGATTACTCGTATATCTGAGCTTGTTTACTGTACAGGCTATATCAGGCCTTGTACAACTCGATAGGTACATCAAAATCCCGATAACTCTAGAGTATTCTACTTGAGATATACCATCTCTCATATTCTTTGATAGGTGTAGACTCACATCTAAATGAGTTCTAGCCACAGCAGAATCATCATTATTGAATTTACCAAGAATTTTGTCCACATAGTGCGACTGATCAAGAATAAGTCCATCGGACTTCTCGAGATCTTTATTCCCAGAATGACATCTGCTAGACCCAAGTCTTTCATGTCAAACTTGGATTTCAACATATTCTTGGTAGATTTCACCATTTTAACATTACTCCCGACAATCAATATGTCATCAACGTAGAGACATAAAATGACATAGCCAACTTCTGTCTCTCTGACATAAATGCATTTATCACATTCATTGATTTTGAAACCATTTGCCAACATGGTGTCATCAAACTTTTTATGCCACTGTTTCGGAGCTTGTTTCAATCCATACAAGGATTTTACTAACTTACAGACTTTCTTTTCTTGTCCTGGAGCTATAAAGCCTTCAGGTGTTCCATGTAGATTTCTTCATCTAAATCTCCATTCAGAAAGCTGTTTTCACATCCATCTGATGTACCTCAAGATTGCGCAAAGCTGCAATCGCTAGTATCATCCTTATGGAATTTATTCTCGTTACAGGAGAATAAGTATCAAAGTAATCAAGACCTTCACGTTGTCTGTAACCTTTAATTACAAGTCTTGCTTTGTACTTGTCAATTGATCCATCTGCCTTTATTTTCTTTTTTGAAAATCCACTTGGACCCTAAAGGTTTACATCCTGGAGGAAGATCCACTAACTCCCAGGTGTGATTTTGTAAGATGGATTCAATTTCACTATTGATGGCATCTTTCCACAAGGCACCATCAGCTGACCTTACAGCTTCGTTATAGCTTTGAGGATCATTCTCTAGCAAAAAGTCAGAAAATCTGGACCAAATGATTTTTCCGTTCTAGCTCTTTTGCTACGTCTTGGTTCAAGTTCAACAACTTGTTGATCCTCTGGAACATTTATTTGTTCTTCTGGTCCTGACTATCTTCAATGATAGTCTCATGTGCCCGTTTGTGCACATTTGAATTCGAATTAGTTTTACAAGGAAAAACGTATCGAAAAAGATGCATTCCTCGACTCCATTATCGTATTCTTGTGAATATCTGGTATATTAGACTCATGCACAAGAAATCGATAAGCATTACTGTTATGTGCATATCCTATGAAATAATCAACAGTTTTTGGTCCTATCTTCACACCTTTTTAGGTGGAGGAATGACTACCACTTGGCAAGACACCCCCACACTCGGAGGAATTTATAGGAAGGTACTCTTCCTTTCCACATTTCATAAGGAGTTTTCCCTGCTTCTTTCCGTGGTACCTTATTTAAAAGGTAATTAGCTGATAAGACAGCTTCTCCCCACATATTCTGAGGTAAGCCAGAGCTGATTAACATAGCGTTCATCATCTCTTTCAAGGTACGATTTTTCCGTTCCGCAATCCCATTGGATTGAGGTGAATAAGGAGCTGTGGTTTGATGTATGATTCCATTTTGTTCACAAAGTGATTCAAAAGGAAAACATACTCACCACCACGATCACTTCTTAACTCCTTAATTCTTTTATTCAGTTGGTTCTCAACTTCATTCTTATAGAGAACAAATTTCTCTATAGCTTCGTCCTTGCTTTTCATAAATACACATAGCAAAATCTTGTGCAATCATCAATAAAGGTAATAAAATATTTATTACCGCCTCTCGATTGTATTGAATTAAAATCACATACATCGGTATGAATTAGATCAAGTGGTTCAGAGTTTCTTTCAATACTATGAAAGATGATCTAGTTAGTTTTGCCTCAACACAAGTATCACACTTATGTTTGTTATCAATTTAAAATTGGGAATGTGATTCATGTTAATTAATTTCCGCAATGAATTAAAATTAACATGTCCTAATCTACCATGCCATAGATTAGAGTACTCAACAATATAAGCAGAAGAACTAGCTTTATTGATATTCTTGGGTTTAACAACCATTACATTGAGCTTAAAAAGCCCATCAGTTACATACCTTTTCCCACATACATCCCATTTTTAGTCAAAACTACTTTATCAGACTCGAACACCATCCGGAATCCATGCTTGTTCAGAAGCGATCCAGACACAAGATTCTTCCGTATTTCAGGTACATACAGAACTTTGTTCAAAGTCAACTCTTTCCCCGAGGTCATCTTCAGAATCACCTTTCCTTGACCTTCAATCTCAGATGTTGCTGAATTTCCCATGTATATTTTTTCCCCATTACCAGCAGGCTCAAATGAAGAAAACATGCTCTTGTCCGAGCACACATGTCGAGTGGCACCAGTGTCAATCCACCACTCTCTTGGGTTAGAACCCACCAGATTCACCTCAGAAACAACAGCAGAGAGGTTAAATCTGAAACATCTTGAGTCATGTTTTCCATCACATTAGCCTCTTGTTTCTTTTTTCTTCGGCAGTCTGCACTCAGAAGACTTGTGACCCATTTTGTCACAGTTGAAGCATTTTCCTTGAAATTTCGATTTCTTGGAAACTCCTCCTTTAGGGCCCATCTTTGACCCTTTGAGGTTCTTGTTCTTATGGCCATGTTCAACAACATTTGCCTTGGCCTCATGAGATATTCCTCTCTTGTCAGATATTCGGTTATCTTCCTCAATTCTGAGCTTAAGAACCAAGTCTTCAATGCTCATTTCTTTTCGCTTATGCTTTAGATAATTCTTGAAATCTTTCCAACCAGGTGGTAGTTTCTCAATTATCGAGGCTACTTGGAAGGTTTCACTTAAACTCATCCCCTCATGAATTTCTGCTAGAATAATCTGCAGTTCTTGTACTTGGCTTAACACAGTTTTGGAATCAACCATTTTAAAATCTAGGAATCGGCCTACGACAAATTTCTTAGTACAGTCAGATCCTCAGTTTTATATTTTCGGTCTAAAGATTCCCAAAGCCCTTTTGCTGTTTTCATTCCGGCGTACACACTGTACAAGGAATCACTCAGCCCATTTAGCACATAATTCCTACATAGGAATTCAGAATGTTTCCAAGCATCGATCGCACTGATCACTTGAAATCAATCTCACCCTCTTTGGGTACAGGAGCATCTTCCTTTAGGAACCTCGCAAGGTTCAACGTGGTCAAGTAGAAAAACATTTTCTGTTGCCACCGTTTAAAATTTTGTCCACTGAATTTTTCAGGTTTTTCCGCGGCCGGATTGACATGGCTCACATGTCCAACAGGTTTCCTAGCCATAGAGGCAGAACACCTTGGCCAGCCACACGGCTGCCATATTAAGCCCAGAGGCTGAGCAAGTTGGCCAGCCGAATAGGCTGCCACTGCAGTTTGGTCAGCCACGGGGGCTGCCACTACATTTTGGCCAGCCGAAGCTGCCATATTCGGATCTACTGTGTTTGGACTGATTTCCATATCCACAGAGTCGAATTTTGTTTTAAGACTGTAGTTACAATGATTACAATTATTACACGGTAATTGGGAATTCCGAATATGACAAAAATAAATTACAATTATCCTCAAACAGACCCTAACGGCGGACCCTGAGAGTAGAGGTTGAAAGCGGAGGCTGAGGGCAGAGGCAGACCCTGAGAGCGGAGGCAGAGGCTGAAGAGCTGAGGCGATGCTCACAGCAGAGGCAGAGGCTGGCGAGCAGAGGCTGAGAGCAGAGGCAGACGCTCACACAACAGAGCAGAGGCTGGCGAGCAGAGGCTGAGAGCAGAGGCAGACGCTCACAGCAGAGGCAGAGGCTGGCGAGCAGAGGCTGAGAGCAGAGGCAGACGCTCACAGCAGCGGCAGAGGCTGGCGAGCAGAGGCTGATCAGTAGAGGTAGGGTGATCAGCAGAGGTAGAGGCTGTTGTGCTGAGGTAGAGGCTGATGTGCTGAGGTAGAGGCTGATGTGCTGACGACAGAGGCTGATGCTGGAGGCAGAGGCAGAGAGTTAGACCCTGAAATTGATGATCCAGAACCGAACCACTGCTACTTCACTTTTCCGAGGCTTGTTGATGACAACAATATCCTTAAAACAAATCCGCTTATGCTTCAGATAATTCTTGAAATCTTTCCAACCAGGTGGTAGTTTCTCAATTATCGAGGCTACTTGGAAGGTTTCACTTAAACTCATCCCCTCAGCATGAATTTCTGCTAGAATAATCTGCAGTTCTTGTACTTGGCTCAACACTGTTTTGGAATCAACCATTTTAAAATCTAGGAATCGGCCTACGACAAATTTCTTAGTACCGGCATCCTCAGTTTTATATTTTCGGTCTAAAGATTCCCAAAGCCCTTTTGCTGTTTTCATTCCGGCGTACACACTGTACAAGGAATCACTCAGCCCATTTAGCACATAATTCCTACATAGGAATTCAGAATGTTTCCAAGCATCGATCGCACTGATCACTTGAAAATCAGTCTCACCCTCTTTGGGTACAGGAGCATCCTCCTTAGGAACCTCGCAAGGTTCAACGTGGTCAAGTAGAAAAACATTTTCTGTTGCCACCGTTTAAAATTTTGTCCACTGAATTTTTCAGGTTTTTCCGCGGCCGGATTGACATGGCTCACATGTCCAACAGGTTGCCTAGCCATAGAGGCAGTAACACCTTGGCCAGCCACAGCGGCTGCCATATTAAGCCCAGAGGCTGATGCACGTTGGTCAGCCGAATAGGCTGCCACTGCAGTTTGGTCAGCCACGGGGGCTGCCACTACATTTTGGCCAGCCGAAGCTGCCATATTCGGATCTACTGTGTTTGGACTGATTTCCATATCCACAGAGTCGAATTTTGTTTTAAGACTGTAGTTACAATGATTACAATTATTACACGGTAATTGGGAATTCCGAATATGACAAAAATAAATTACAATTATCCTCAAACAGACCCTAACGGCGGACCCTGAGAGTAGAGGTTGAAAGCGGAGGCTGAGGGCAGAGGCAGACCCTGAGAGCGGAGGCAGAGGCTGAAGAGCTGAGGCAGATGCTCACAGCAGAGGCAGAGGCTGGCGAGCAGAGGCTGAGAGCAGAGGCAGACGCTCACAGCAGAGGCAGAGGCTGGCGAGCAGAGGCTGAGAGCAGAGGCAGACGCTCACAGCAGAGGCAGAGGCTGGCGAGCAGAGGCTGAGAGCAGAGGCAGACGCTCACAGCAGCGGCAGAGGCTGGCGAGCAGAGGCTGATCAGTAGAGGTAGAGGCTGATCAGCAGAGGTAGAGGCTGTTGTGCTGAGGTAGAGGCTGATGTGCTGAGGTAGAGGCTGATGTGCTGACGGCAGAGGCTGATGCTGGAGGCAGAGGCAGAGAGTTAGACCCTGAAATTGATGATCCAGAACCGAACCACTGCTACTTCACTTTTCCGAGGCTTGTTGATGACAACAATATCCTTAAAACAAATCCGCTTATGCTTCAGATAATTCTTGAAATCTTTCCAACCAGGTGGTAGTTTCTCAATTATCGAGGCTACTTGGAAGGTTTCACTTAAACTCATCCCCTCAGCATGAATTTCTGCTAGAATAATCTGCAGTTCTTGTACTTGGCTCAACACTGTTTTGGAATCAACCATTTTAAAATCTAGGAATCGGCCTACGACAAATTTCTTAGTACCGGCATCCTCAGTTTTATATTTTCGGTCTAAAGATTCCCAAAGCCCTTTTGCTGTTTTCATTCCGGCGTACACACTGTACAAGGAATCACTCAGCCCATTTAGCACATAATTCCTACATAGGATTCAGAATGTTTCCAAGCATCGATCGCACTGATCACTTGAAAATCAGTCTCACCCTCTTTGGGTACAGGAGCATCCTCCTTTAGGAACCTCGCAAGGTTCAACGTGGTCAAGTAGAAAAACATTTTCTGTTGCCACCGTTTAAAATTTTGTCCACTGAATTTTTCAGGTTTTTCCGCGGCCGGATTGACATGGCTCACATGTCCAACAGGTTGCCTAGCCATAGAGGCAGTAACACCTTGGCCAGCCACAGCGGCTGCCATATTAAGCCCAGAGGCTGATGCACGTTGGTCAGCCGAATAGGCTGCCACTGCAGTTTGGTCAGCCACGGGGGCTGCCACTACATTTTGGCCAGCCGAAGCTGCCATATTCGGATCTACTGTGTTTGGACTGATTTCCATATCCACAGAGTCGAATTTTGTTTTAAGACTGTAGTTACAATGATTACAATTATTACACGGTAATTGGGAATTCCGAATATGACAAAAATAAATTACAATTATCCTCAAACAGACCCTAACGGCGGACCCTGAGAGTAGAGGTTGAAAGCGGAGGCTGAGGGCAGAGGCAGACCCTGAGAGCGGAGGCAGAGGCTGAAGAGCTGAGGCAGATGCTCACAGCAGAGGCAGAGGCTGGCGAGCAGAGGCTGAGAGCAGAGGCAGACGCTCACAGCAGAGGCAGAGGCTGGCGAGCAGAGGCTGAGAGCAGAGGCAGACGCTCACAGCAGAGGCAGAGGCTGGCGAGCAGAGGCTGAGAGCAGAGGCAGACGCTCACAGCAGAGGCAGAGGCTGGCGAGCAGAGGCTGAGAGCAGAGGCAGACGCTCACAGCAGAGGCAGAGGCTGGCGAGCAGAGGCTGAGAGCAGAGGCAGACGCTCACAGCAGCGGCAGAGGCTGGCGAGCAGAGGCTGATCAGTAGAGGTAGAGGCTGATCAGCAGAGGTAGAGGCTGTTGTGCTGAGGTAGAGGCTGATGTGCTGGTAGAGGCTGATGTGCTGACGGCAGAGGCTGATGCTGGAGGCAGAGGCAGAGAGTTAGACCCTGAAATTGATGATCCAGAACCGAACCACTGCTACTTCACTTTTCCGAGGCTTGTTGATGACAACAATATCCTTAAAACAAATCCGCTTATGCTTCAGATAATTCTTGAAATCTTTCCAACCAGGTGGTAGTTTCTCAATTATCGAGGCTACTTGGAAGGTTTCACTTAAACTCATCCCCTCAGCATGAATTTCTGCTAGAATAATCTGCAGTTCTTGTACTTGGCTCAACACTGTTTTGGAATCAACCATTTTAAAATCTAGGAATCGGCCTACGACAAATTTCTTAGTACCGGCATCCTCAGTTTTATATTTTCGGTCTAAAGATTCCCAAAGCCCTTTTGCTGTTTTCATTCCGGCGTACACACTGTACAAGGAATCACTCAGCCCATTTAGCACATAATTCCTACATAGGAATTCAGAATGTTTCCAAGCATCGATCGCACTGATCACTTGAAAATCAGTCTCACCCTCTTTGGGTACAGGAGCATCCTCCTTTAGGAACCTCGCAAGGTTCAACGTGGTCAAGTAGAAAAACATTTTCTGTTGCCACCGTTTAAAATTTTGTCCACTGAATTTTTCAGGTTTTTCCGCGGCCGGATTGACATGGCTCACATGTCCAACAGGTTGCCTAGCCATAGAGGCAGTAACACCTTGGCCAGCCACAGCGGCTGCCATATTAAGCCCAGAGGCTGATGCACGTTGGTCAGCCGAATAGGCTGCCACTGCAGTTTGGTCAGCCACGGGGGCTGCCACTACATTTTGGCCAGCCGAAGCTGCCATATTCGGATCTACTGTGTTTGGACTGATTTCCATATCCACAGAGTCGAATTTTGTTTTAAGACTGTAGTTACAATGATTACAATTATTACACGGTAATTGGGAATTCCGAATATGACAAAAATAAATTACAATTATCCTCAAACAGACCCTAACGGCGGACCCTGAGAGTAGAGGTTGAAAGCGGAGGCTGAGGGCAGAGGCAGACCCTGAGAGCGGAGGCAGAGGCTGAAGAGCTGAGGCAGATGCTCACAGCAGAGGCAGAGGCTGGCGAGCAGAGGCTGAGAGCAGAGGCAGACGCTCACAGCAGAGGCAGAGGCTGGCGAGCAGAGGCTGAGAGCAGAGGCAGACGCTCACAGCAGAGGCAGAGGCTGGCGAGCAGAGGCTGAGAGCAGAGGCAGACGCTCACAGCAGCGGCAGAGGCTGGCGAGCAGAGGCTGATCAGTAGAGGTAGAGGCTGATCAGCAGAGGTAGAGGCTGTTGTGCTGAGGTAGAGGCTGATGTGCTGACGGCAGAGGCTGATGCTGGCGGCAGAGGCAGAGAGTTAGACCCTGAAATTGATGATCCAGAACCGAACCACTGCTACTTCACTTTTCCGAGGCTTGTTGATGACAACAATATCCTTAAAACAAATTCATCCCCTACCGTAGGTGCAGTAGAACATGAGACGATTGTTTCCCAGGATACAACGGAAGACTGAACGAGTATGGGCACCACCAAACCCCGTTCCTAACGAACCACAAACAGTGTTTGAACTCTCCTTAAACAAAACAAAGAAAATGATCTTTTCTATTCCATCTCTAGAAAACCAGAACTGATGTTGTTTATATAGAAAAAGAAAACACATCTCAATTAATAGAAATTAACAAGCCAATTAAATTTCATAATGGGAGATGTTACACATTGTTGTAACCACTAAGCTAATTAAATTAGCACTAATGGAAATTAAACTATGTAACCACCAATCTAATTAAATTAGCTGTTATGGAATTAAACTTTTGTAACCACCAAGCTAATTAAATTAGCTGTTATGGAATTACAAAAGGCTTGGAAAAATTGTAGAGAATTTTAAAAATTCGGTTGGGCCGGGCCTGGACATTTTGGTCCGGCATTCGTGTACGCAGGACACGCGGGTGCACACGAGCCAAGCTTGGTTCGGATTTGATTTGCACCCCCCCCCCCCCCCGCGCACGTAGAGAGAGCCTCTAACCTTACAACTCTTACCCATATACATATGAGCAATCATATATAAGCTTAATATTTTCTCTATAGCTTTCCCATATGGGACAAGCTCACTTCTCTTTATTTTCCAACACCAATGGGTGAACTTTGAGCAACAATTTCTCATTCACCCAAGCACCATTTTAAGCATATGAATATACCATTTCGAAGTACTCACGGAGGAGTATCCGAATCATTCAATAAGAACCACTAACAGGAAGTGGATCATGCTTAAAATTGAGCCTCAAAATGCTTACTCATAAGCATTTTTCCAACAGAAACAACACAAAGGGGTAACAAAACAGTATGCATCAAGTTTACATCTCAAGCTTTCCAAACACTAACAGATTGATAGAACTTGAAATAGGATAAAATCCACTTAAAAAAACCTGAATTAGCTGTTGAGTGGTATAATAATTTGTCCTCTCTTTAAGTTCGTCAATTTTGGCTTGCCTCTCGACCCGAAGCCTTTCTAGCGTTTTCTGGTCCTTGCGATCACCTGTTAAAATTAGATAAATTACAAGTTAACGTATACACCTATCCTCTTAGAGACACCATACTGGGAGGGAAGATCCTTCATAGCATTTGCTTTTCAATCAAGGAAGATGCATCCGCAGCCACTTTGTGCCACATATAAGTTATAATAATGGCCACCAATTAAAAAGAGAGAGAGCAATGAGAAACCAGTGAGGTATGAATAAAAAGATCGCAATTAAAAAAAAACAGTTCTAAAGTCAAAAGCACACACACATCCTGGTGAAGCTCACAAATGCCGAGTAAGCAATAGCAGATAAACCAGGCAGAAGAAATATCGGCAGAACTCGAAGTGCCCTCATCTTCCAATCTAACTCCATCGATCTTGTTGTCATGATAGCATAACCAACCGCAATAACCTGAAAAATGATGCAATTTGCAAAGTTAGATAATAATAGTAACAAGCATCCAGTTAAAAGAATTGTGGTCAGCCCACGTGTTGAAAAGGATAAATGATGAAGCCACCAGACTCAAACCTTCAAACCAAATATTCCACTACTAATTTAGACAGGGTTTGAAAGACAAAAATCTAAGCAAGATCCAGGTGCAAAAATAATCATAAATTTAAGACGAGTAAACAGGAGGAAAGAAAATCACAATAGTCAGAATGCAGCAGAACAGATTGCCATTTCTCTATCAAATTCAAATCATTGGTAGGCTCCAACTCTTGCACCCTAAACTCATTTATGATTTACCAGCAGAAAATTTGTCAGAAAGCAACAAAAACTTGGAAACATTTTCATTCTCTGGCCAAAAACTTGCAAAATCCAACTATAATGGGCATTCAAGCTTGTGAAGACATAAAGACATCTAAGACATCAGTAAATACAGGCAGACATCATACACTTATAAGCTCCGGTGCTCCAACACTATCATTTATTTCTAAGGAATATCATTTATTTATGATCATAATCAATTTAATTTCTATAAAACGAAGCATGCAAAAGACTAGAGATTTTGATGGTCATGACCGAGTTCCTCTTAAACCAAAAAAAAAGGGAAAAGAATGTACGTTGCCTAAATTGCCAAGACTTAGTGATAAAAGAGAGGCAACCTAAAAAGTGAAAGTGAGGAAAAACGATGTAGATACTGCATCCAAAATGCCAAGACTTAGTGATAAAAGAGTAAGCACCTCAAAAATGACAGCGAGTATGATAAGTTTCCTAGATTTCCTCTTCCTTAGAAATGTATGGCAACCTCTTCTCAAAATCATCGACCTTTAGTCTAAAGATACTGTTCCAAATACGAGAAAAGACACCCCTGTACTTCTTTTCTGCTACTGCAGTAGTAGTGGAATCTTTGTTATCACTTCTGGTAACGCATTTGTCTTCTGCCATTTTTTTTAATTTCACTTCCTTCTGCAAAAGTCAAAATATGCGAAGCAGCTGCACAATTGGTCACACAACTATATAATATACAAATTACAATCAATATGAAAATCAAACAGGAAAATTCATCGGGCATAGTCAGTAACTGATGGCAACCAGTGAACTAACTACAGTTGACTCCAGTCTATTTATAGGTGAAAATTTACAAATAAGAAACAAAAAACAGTTACTTAAATAACAAAAAGCTTTATTATGAGATGTCTGTGTAAGAAGATAGCAATAAGAATAACCTCGTAGATTTCCCTGCGCCATTGTTTTTATAACCAGCTAAATTTTAAATGCAATATTAATTGTTTGATTTCCATTCATGGGTGATATTGTATGGATTTAAGGGTAAATGATATGTTCAGAGGCTCTTTAGGATAGCAAACAAAAAATGGTGCTTTCAATATAAAATGAATCTCCTCTGCAACTCCTAATTATCATCGGACAGAGGTCTTGATATGCTCTTTGCAGAAGAGATAGATCCGAGGACTTAGAAAGAAGCGATGTTGGACATCGATTCCGTGAAATGACATGAAGCCATGAAATTAGAGTTAGACTCAATACATCAGAATCAAGTCTGATACTTGATTCCTCTTTTTGAAGGAATTGTTCTTGTTGGTTATAAATGGGTTTACAAAAGGAACAGAAGGCTTGATGGAAGTGTTGAAACTTTCAAGGCCTGACTGGTTGTAAAAGGATACACACAGCGATCAGGTGTTGACTCTGATAAAAACCTTTTCAACAATAGCGATGTTGAAGTCTATTAGGATTTTATTGGCAATAGCTGCCTACCATGATTACGAGATTTGGCAAATGGATGTCAAAACGGCATTATTGAATGGATTTCTTGATGAAGAAATTTATATGGAACAACCATAGGGTTTTGCGTCCAGCCAAGACTTAGATATAGTTTGTATGCTTAAGAAATCCATTTATCGACTTAAACAAGCTTCACGGAGTTGAAATCTTCAATTCGATGAGGTTATTAGATTTTCCGGTTTCCTCAAGAATACAGAAGAATCTCGTGTATATAAAAAGATCAGTGAGAGTATGGTGGTGTTTTTGTACTTTATGTGAATGATGTCATGATCATTGGGAATGATATTGGGATGACGCAGGGGGTAAAAGCTTATCTCTGTAAAAATTTCTCTATGAAAGACCTGGGTGAAACTTCTTATGTCTTGGGCATAAAACTCTATACAGATAGAGAGAAGAAGCTTATTGGATTGTCTCAGTCTACGTACATACATAAGATCTTAGAAATGTATAATTTCAGCAACTGTAAGACAGTTAACATACCTTTCTGACATGGTATACATCTTTAGAAGAAAATGTGTCCGCAAACTAAAGATGAGAAGATTAGAATGTCTAATATATCTTATGCTTCATGTTTGGGTAGCATTATGTATGCCATGTTGTGTACGCGATATTAGTCACACGGTTAGTGTAACCAGTAGATATCAATTAAATCCGGATAACGACCATTGGATACCGTTAAATATATCCTGAAGTATCTTAAGGGTACTAATGATAAGTTTTTGATTTATGAAGAAATAGAACTGCAAGTTAATAGGTATACAGATTCAAATTTCTAATCGGATCTGGATGATAGAAAGTCTATATCGGGATTCATATTTACCATTAACGGTGCTATAGTCAGTTGGAAAATTTCCAAACATGGATTGACAGCTGATTCCACCACTAAGGCGGAATATATTACGGCATCTGAGGCTGTAAAAGAAGCTGTCTGGATTAGAAACTTTGTCACATAGTTGGGAGTTGTCCCAAGCATTGAGAATCTGATTCCTTTACATTGTGATAATACCGAAGTTATTGCGCAAGCAAAGGAACCCAGGGCACACTAAAAGTCGAAGCGTATAGAACGAAAGTACCATATAATTCGAGAGATCATGTCGTGTGGAGATATTATCGTATGCAAGATACAGAGTGAGGACAACGTAACAGATCCGCTTACTAAGGTTATTCCTCCTAAGCTATTTGATAAACATGCAGAGGCGATGGGTATGAGATACTATTAGGTATGACACTAAAGTAAGTGGGAGAAACTATTGGAGTTGGTACTATGCGTGCCGATTTCTCATGTATTTTCCTGAAAATACGTGTATGAATATTTTTTTTTATATGAATAAAATATACAGTTTTGTCAAGATATTATCTTTTAAATGGTAAAGACGAACAAGACCTATGAATGGTTAAGTTATAACGTAATTACAAAAGCATTCGCAATTGACATTGAGAAATGTTATAATGGTATCATTCTTAAACTGTTCCTGGTCAAGGTTTACATTCTTGGTCTGTAAGTAAACCGGGGAGACCGGTACATGTTGTATATCAGAATATTGGATTCTGGTGGTTTATATTAGTGAGCCACGAGTCTAGGGAGACTCGTATAGACATGTAGCTGTTCATGGAAAATGAACACTGAACGAATCACGGAAAATTCTTAATAGATGATACACTTGCGTCAATAGGAATCTTCTCGAGTTGAGTAGCATAGTGGTCCTTTGACTTGAGATACCACGGTGGGTATATGAGTTATCATCCACACTTTGATAGCAGTCACGTCTTTGACCTTTTTAGGTTAGACCTCCGTCTTTTCGTTGGGTGTAGACTGATGCTCATGATATTCGGTGATATATCAGAGATGATCCGTCAGTCCTGCGTATAGGATTTAGGTGTCCATTTCATGAGATTACGATTTATCAAATCCATGGCCATGGTACACTCGGAAATGGGTTCTAAGAGTTATTGAGAAATCACGAATCTATACGTCGACAGGATTATACCTTATGAGATTTGACAATTACATTTATGTCTTTGGTATTTATCTGGATACCTATGATGGAAGGATCATACGTATGCAAAGATCTAAACTTGTATGGTTCAGCGAGAATATCTGTGGTCGTCATAATTTATGAGTGGGTAAATTATGGACACGAGATTGGATTCCGTGACAGATATACATGAACTTATAAAGTCTCACATAATCAAAATACTCGTAGAGCACTAGGGCGACTTAAAACGAATAATATTGATTATTTGGAAATCGTTTAACAGTTAAACGAAAATTACACATGCGAAGACATTTGGTAATTTCTTAAATTAATGTGTATATGTATTAGATACATAATTTGATTAGATACGCATTAATTAATTACCAAATAAATTTGAAACATATGTTAACCATGAATGTATTTTGTCATTTAGTGTAAATTTAGAAATACATTATATATTTAATTAAAATGAATTAATTGATTAAAATGTTAATTAATTAATTCTTTAAATAAATATATTTTAAATATATAAGTATATGTCTTTTGAGAATATGGCATGTGTTATATGTTTAAATGGTGACATGTGAATTTTTTTGAGGGAGTGTGATTAGATATTTTTTGGTTAAAATTATTTTGATTAAAAGAATTATTTTTTCTCCCTCCCTTGGGGCCAATTTCGACCATGACTTGATAAAAAAGGGTGGTTCCCTTATTTCTCCAATTTTACAACAAGAACAAAAGAAAGAAAACCCTAAAAGAGAAGAAAAAATTGGTGAGATAAAAACTCATTATTAAGCTTAAACATTTGAAATTCAAGGTAAGTTTCTTAATTTTTTTTTAGTAGGAAATTGTTTCATTTGCTTTAGTTAAATACATATGATGTAGTTTTGATTTTCTCCTATCTTGAATTTGGGTTTTGCTTATTAGATGCTTGTTGGGATGTGTGTGTGTGTGTGAGAGAGAAGAAACTTTGAACGTAATTATGGTTGTTAGAATTCAATTTTCTTTAGGAAATTTAAGTTGTCATTCTAGAGTTTCTATGCCACTTTATGGAATCCTAGAATTGTTCTTGAGTATTACACATCGTCTCAACAAATTGGCGCTCCCTAGGTGTCAATCCATCATAGAAGTAACTAACTAAACGCCAACTCTCAAAACCATGGTGGGGGCAACTAGCTAACAATTCCTTATACCTCTCCCATGTTTGGTAAAGAGTCTCACTATCTTTCTGGGAAAAGGTGGAGATTTGTTTTTTAAGGGCATTCGTCTTGTGGCGTGGGAAATATTTGTCAAAGAATGCCCGGGTCATCTCGCCCCACGATCCTATTGACCTAGGTCTTAAAGAGTACAACCAACTCTTAGCTTTGTCCTTAAGGGAAAAAGGGAAAAACTTAAGTCTGATTGTGTCCGTGGTTCCAAAGCGGTCATGGAAAGTCGCTACTACATCTTCAAATTCTCTAATATGCACATAGGGATTTTCGTTTTCCAAACCATGGAAGGTTGGGAGATACTGTAACATCCCAGGTTTAAAATCTACGGGTGGTGCATTTGGAGGAAACATGATACACGAAGGTGTAGCCGTGCGAGTTGGGTGGAGGTACTCTTCAAGAGTCCTCCTAGATGGTCTCTCTTAATCACTCATTGTGTGTGCACTAGATGTGGAGGGTGTGGCAAAGAGATTGTCAAACAAACTCTCTGAATCAGAATTCTCTTCTCCAGTTCTAACGAACCTACCAAATCTATCCCTATGTCTAGGCATGCAATTAAAGTTCAAATAATACTAGGAAAAAAAATGAATAAATAAAAAGAATAAACTAAAATTTAAAATCTAAGTAAAACTAAAACAGAAATAGAACAACTAAAATAAATACTAAGATAAAAAGAACTAATTAAGAATAAAAACTAAATTACTAAAAGAAAATAAACGAAAATAAATAAATGAAAGGAACGAAGTTACCGCTTCGTTATTGACAAAGCAAACCTGGTCCTTTTGCTTGTAAACCGTCTCCCCGGCAACGACGCCAAATTTTGATTACGCCCAAATATGACTCGCGGTTATCGCAGTACAGTTGGGGTGTCGATTCCACAGAGAGATGGTTACAAAGAAACTGATTCACTAAATCAAGAACGTTTAGCAATAACTGATTCTAAGAAGAGATTAAATTGCGATGGAAAATTAAAGAATTCAAGGACTTAAAAGATTTTAATAATAATGAGAAAAATAGCAAAGCATCAGGGTCCCCTCTTGCACCTATTACCTATATTCCGTTATCGATTCATGTTATTACACAATTGATGATTTCACGTCCCAAATCCAAAATTAGAAGATATTCAATTCTACACCAGTTTAAGTTCTAAGGTAATTGTCATTCAATCTTCTCTACGTTTACAACTCACAAGGTTATCGTTACAACCTATCTAACGACGACAATATACCCTCGGGCAGTACTGCAGCAGAAGATCAACACGCAAAACAACCGGAGCCGCGGGAGAGTTTCCTACGCGTTTCAGGTCTCAGTTTTTAGGGTTTTCTGAAATCCTAATAATACCCTGACACTACTATAAATACAACTGTTCTTCCAAACTCAAGAAGGAGGCTAGTTACACAATACAAACAAGAAATCAGAGCTGTGTAAATTCCCGGGATCAGAAACAATGATTTATCCGATGATTCCCCATCCTATCTCTGCTGTTTCTTCATCTAGCATGCGGAACTAATCTCCCAAGCAAAGCTAAGGGCGAACTCTTGTACCCAACTCTTGTATTCTTGTTATTTGATTCATGAATGGTTTTAATTGATTAATACAATTGTTATTCTCTTCATCTCTTTATTCTATTGATTATTTGAGAACTATATTTTATTAGTTTACATATAGATTCAGTCATGTTTTTTCTATGTGTTGTTGGTAAAATTGGTTTGATAGATTAAGGTTGTTTTACGAGTTGATCTTCTGCTGCAGTATTGCCCGATGGTATATTGTCGTCGTTAGATAGGTTGTAACGATAACCTTGTGAGTTGTAAACGTAGAGCAGATTGAATGACAATTACCTTAGAACTTAAACTGGTGTAGAATTGAATATCTTCCAATTTTGGATTTGGGACGTGAAATCCTCAATTGTGTAATAACATGAATCGATAACGGAATATAGGTAATGGGTGCAAGAGGGGACCCTGATGCTTTGCTATTTTTCTCATTATTATTAAAATCTTTTAAGTCCTTGAATTCTTCAATTTTCCATCGCAATTTAATCTCTTCTTAGAATCAGTTATTGCTAAACGTTCTTGATTTAGTGAATCAATTTCTTTGTAACCATCTCTCTGTGGAATCGACACCCCAACTGTACTGCGATAACCGCGAGTCATATTTGGGCGTAATCAGTGATACTTTAAGAATGTTGGATTACAATTTTCTCTAGGAAATTTAAGTTGCTATTATAGAGTTTCTATGTCATTTTATGGAATCCTAGAATTGTTCTTGAGTATTTTTGGATGTGGTGAGACTTTAAGAATGTTGGAAAGATTGTTCTAATGCTAGATTGAAAGTCAATTTGGTGAAATTTGATTAATTGGAATTTCAAGGATTTATGCCTAATGTTAAATTGGGCTTTCATTCAATGGATGTAATTGAGTATATAAGAAGTATACTAATCATTTTGGTAGCGTTATGTGTAATTGATATTTTTGGACTAAAATAAGCAAAATCTAAAAAGTTTGTATTCTTGGCAATTTCGGTAATGAAGGTAATTTGGACATTTATAAATTTGATTTGTGATTCAATATTAAAATAAATAATTTATTTTAATAGTTTAAAGAAAAAATTTTGAAATTCAAAAAAATCAAATTTTCACATTCCGCTGCGCTACCCGATAAAACTGTAAATACACCAACATATATCGTATTTAATACATGTAATACTATTTGACTCAATGGCCTACCATGATAACCATACAAATATGTGAACCCATGAACATGGATACCTAAAACTGCAGCTATGTGTGTGTGTAATATATATATATATATATATATATAATATATATATATATATATATATATATATATATATAATTCCACAAACCTTTGGATCCTTCTCTTTTCTACATTGTTACCCATGTGCCGCACCCTTTCTGGCTTAAACACTGGAGGCAAAAGAAATATGGTTGAATTGTTGGATATATGTTCTGTGAATTGTCTTTCTTTTCTTTTCTTTTTCTTGTCCAATGGGGTTTTCGATTTCACTCGACATTTTTTTTAATGGAAATTAAGATTGCATACTTAATTTGTTTTTAAATATAAAAGTAAAAGTAGAGGTGGGCAAAGTGAAAATCGATTTTTAACCTAAATTATTAATTCATAAAGGTCCTAATGGTCACACATTGATACTTTAGATGTTTCTATAACACATTGATACTTTAGGGGTATTTATTTAGTAGAGGCGACCTTGAGTTACTTTAAATTTTATGATATCCTAAACGAATTCTTAAAATGAAACCATACCGGTAAAAGATAAAAGACATTTCTATGGAATCATTTTTTAATAACATTTCTGCTTCAAGCAGTTGTATATTTTAAAAAGATATTAGAATGTACAACTACTTAAAACAAGAATGTCACTAAAAAATATTCCATAAAATTATTGAAAGATGAAAAAAAAATCATCTTATTATACACTAAAAATTAAAAATTGATTTTTAACCTACAAAGTGCAAATCAATTTTAACGGACATTACTAATTCATAAAGGTCGTAAGAGTCGTGGAGGTTTCTATCACACATTGATATTTTAGGGGTATCTATTCAGCAAGGGTGACTTTGAGTTATTTTAAATGTTATGGTATCCTAAACGAATTCTTAAAATGAGACTCAATCGATAAAAGATAAAAGATATTTTTATGGAGATATTTTTTAGTGACATTTCTATTTCAAACAGTTATACATTTGGAAAAGAAACTAGAATGTACAACGGCTTAAAACAGAAATGTCACTAAAAAATATTCTCTTAGAATTATTGAAAGATTAAAAAAAAAAAATCGTCATATTGTACACAAATAATTATATACAAAAGACACACTAACTGTCATACAACTGTGTCCTTTATTAGATCATATCTAATGCACGACTGACGGGAGTATCTCACAAGTCTCTTAGTTTTATATCATATATAAAACTTTATATCAAATATAATAAAGACTAATCTCACTACTTTCATGGAGAAAAGAAGACTTAGGTAAACCTTGTACCTCACAAACATCTCATCATTACATTAATAATGATAATTTCGTTATTATTGAGTTATGAAAGTTTCTGAAATAAAATAGATTTCTTAAAACTTCAAGGAGAAAAAGTAAATTTATTTCTTATTTGTAGGATCCATTTGGTACAATATTTCAAATAAAGCTTCTTCAAGTAGAACTTTTAGAAGTAGAGTTTTTAATTATTAAAAAAAAAAAATGTTACTGTTTGGTTGTGAATAAGATATTTTATTAAAAATTATAAAATTACTTGATTGGATAATTTTTTTTAAATTATGTTATGAAAGAAATGAAATAATGTTATGAAATTAAATAATAATATTATACACAATCTAACCATTTAAAAAACAAAATAATCAAATTTTACTTCCAAAAACCCGAATTTTAAGTTTTCACTAATATAGTTAAATAGTTTTTTCAAGCCTAAAAAATGGAACCAAACAGATATCAAACAGGCACTTAATACTTATTATAAAAGCGTGAGGGTGCGCACACCGGATCTTTAATGTAAATGTAACGAACCTCCTGGCCTGACCTGGTCATCAGAAAGCCAAAATCTCTCCCTCTCCTGTCTCATTAGGTATGAATTCACACAATTTACGAGCTTTTTTCACCTAATAATTATTGGTTTCATCGAAAGCAACTCTGATTCGATAAAATTTTATTCGTCTTTGATACATTTACCTATCTGCCGCAGCTAAAACGAATTCTTATTATTAATTTTGTTCTAATTATTCAAATTCCTCATTGATTGATTGATTGTATCCATGTAATTGGCTGTTTAGGGTTCTATTTTTTCGTTTAAATTGTTAATTTAAAGGAAGATGGGCGTGAAACAAGCTATCAAGAGCCTTGATGCCTTTCCTCGAGCAGAGGAGCACTTGTTGCAGAAAACTCAATCTGGGGCACTTGGTAAATCAATCATTTAATCATTTCATTGTCATTTGAATTTGATCCCGATTGATAAATAAGCTGATTGTTTTTGTTATGTTCTTTATTTCTCTGAATCTTGTAGTCTCCATTGTTGGTCTCGTCATAATGGCCTCATTATTCATGCATGAGCTCAGATATTATATTACCACATATACAGTTCATCAGGTATGCATTTTCTCCTCAATAGCCATTTTTTTAAAATGTATATTCCAATCAACTGTGTATATGGCGCGGGTACATTTCCCAATTCCTGATTCTCTGGAAGGGAATTAAGTTTCTCAAATTCATGATAAGCTCTCTGAAATAATATTAAATTTATAAATCCCGTAATGATAATGGGAATGTTGAAATCTTGTTGGAATCAAATTTTAAGAAAATTTATTAGGATTTCCCTGGAAAACAATCAATCTTTAGGGAGAGATCTTAATGACTTACACTAACCTGGACGTTGGCTTCTCCATTTCAAGCTACATTTCTCTGACTCATTCATTGATCTTCTTAAAGGATTGTTTATTGTAACTCATTTTGAAAAGAAAAAGTATTGGTTCTGCAATAAACTGAAGCTGAGGTGAAATACTTTTTTAATTTTTGGTATCCCAACATATTTCTATCTATTGTGGGTACATGATTGTGTGATAGTGTTTAGAGTTTCTTGCTTCTTAGATATATTTATTTATATATTATATCTGACAAAAGTTGATAGTGTATTGAAATGTATCATACATGAGCCTGAAAATCCTAGAATTTTCAGGGAAGAATGAAAAATAATAGAGCTGCTACAAGTTTTACCGAAAATAGAATATGTGATTCCGTTGTTTAGGAACTTTGATAAAACGTACAGGATGCAACCCGTCACAACTGTGTTCTTTATTTTTTATTTTTAATCTAACTCACTTACTGAACAAGTGATTTTCTTCTTTAGTGTTGCTTTCTTTCCAAAATCCCCTTCAAACAAAGTTTCTTGGAGGGATAATTCTAAGTATGTCGCTTTTAGTCCAAAGCCTGGATATCCCATCTGAGAAAGTGACAACTGACAGGCTGGGTTTTGGGGGATGGGAGGGGTGAGGGACCTGCTATGAGAGCTGATAGTTCGTTTTATGACTTGAAAACAGTGGGGTTTCGTAGAGTGAATTAGAGTGCTGACGAATTAGATTAAGTTATTAGAAAAATGAAGAAGATTGGAATAAGCTATCATTATTCATTAGTGGAGTAGCACATAACCCAAAATAGTCTCTCGAGTCAAGCGGTTATAACCTCATGTTAGCTCTCATGTCTAAGTTTTTTGATGGTGATAATACAAGACCAATAATCTCAATCATAGAGGTTGAAAATAGAGGTGGGGTAATTGAGTCATAAGCAACAGGTTTGCATGAACTTATGGGCATATAATGATTGACGGTCGTTGATAAAAGTTTCTTTTGTTTCTCTGGAAAAAAGAATTGACAAAGCATGTTTCTTGCAGATGTCTGTAGACTTGAAGCGTGGGGAAACTCTTCCAATTCACATAAACGTGACGTTTCCTTCCTTACCTTGTGATGGTTAGCATCTATGCATGCCTCTTGTTAGTTCCTGGTTTATTTGCAGATTATTTGTTTGACTTATCTTTAATTATTTGCCATAATGAAATACAAAATGTTTTTTCAGTGTTAAGTGTTGATGCTATTGACATGTCAGGCAAGCATGAAGTGGATCTTGATACAAACATATGGAAAGTAAGACAAGAGCTTTCTTTCAAGAACTAATATTTACTAGTTTTAATTGTCCTATCAATATTAGATACTTTACTAGGTTTCTCTCCTCACAAAAGTAGGATTAATGCTAACAGTCGGAGAGAACTAGCCCCTTTTTTTAAATGTATCTGACTACAGGACTTCTTTTCACTCATATCTCTTTGAGTGACTAGAACATTTCTCACGTTCCTTCCATATTTATTGAGATTAGTTGATGATTTTACCCTTATCTTTTTTTTTTTTTTTTTTTTTTGTAAGCATACCAGTGAAGTGGGAGAGTATTTTGAAGATGAGGATATACTTTCATGAAATAAAATATTGTAGAAGGGTTACCCCAGGCGGTGTGTAAGGGTGGCAAAAAAGTCTGGGCCCGTCTGGCCGGGGTCAAAAAAACTCGGGTCATGCTTTAAATTGAGCGGGTCGGGCCTGGGAAGCCTGGGCCCGGCCCGGGCTTAAAATAAATAAAAATATATATATATTTATAAAATATATATTTATATAATAAATTTTATATATATATATATATATATATATTTTATATTAAAAAAATCGGGCCTGGGTAAAGCCCGGCCCAGGCCCAAGCCCGAAACGAGCCGGGCCGGGCTTTTCCTGGGCTCCGGCCTAAATTCAAATAAGCCCGGCCCGACCCCGGCCCATTTCCATCCCTAGCTGTGTGTTGAATGATAGGATTTTTAACTAAAAGGTCCTAAGTTCATATTTCCCTTAGTTCACCTACCATGTCTGGTTTCCTGACCGTTAAAGGTTGTATGATCTAGCAGCAATGCTTGGTCTCGAATTTGGTGAATTGGTGAATACACAAATAGGGCTTAAGTATTTCTAGGCATTGGGAAAACTTGTTTGGCGATGATGAATAGTTATGACCATTATAATCCATCTTATTATATTTTAACAACAGTTCTAATTGTTTATTCTCAGGAAGAATTATAATTTATGCTATTATCTGAATGAGTTGGTGGTCTCACTCTCTCTTTCTCGCACACACACACATACACACATTAAGAAAGCTTGATATAATTTTTTTTGTTGTCCTGCTAACCAGATTGGACTTTCTGCAGCTTCGCCTGAACAGTTATGGCCATATCATTGGTACTGAATATTTGTCTGACCTTGTGGAAAAGGAGCATGAAGGGCACAAGCATGGTATAGTCGTCAGGAAATCTTGCATTTAATTATTTGTTTGAAAGGAGTTATCATGCATTTGAGATTATCTTTTGCTATAATATTCACCATCCAATTTGTTAAAACTTTTTTTTCCCAATTCTATTACATATTACCAGTTTCTGTTGGCATAAGCTCCTACATTGCCCAAATTTAGCAGGGGCTAAATGTTTTTCTGCCAAAGTAGGGTGCTATGTAAGCTTTGTCAATAATTACATCTATTGTGCATAAGTGTTTTACTTCATTGGAGTTTTGCCTTTCCTTTGCTGCATTATGATTCCTCCATTAACAAAGAAAATGATCAAGTAGCTATTCTTTATAGTGTTGCTTCAGGTCCTGTCGCATTTTAAGTGTACTTTGCATATTAAAATGATTCATATCTCATTAATACTTTGACCAGATGATGATAATAAAGATCATACCGATGATATCGATGCGAAACTTCATGCATTTGGCTTTGATCAAGCCGCTGAACATATGATTAAGAAGGTGAAACATGCATTGGAAAATGGAGAAGGATGTCGGGTATTACCATTTATACTATTTCAATCACTGTTAAGATTAAAAATTAATCATAAGCTTTTAGTTGTTCTTGACGGAACAAAATCCTTATATGCAAGTTTAACACTTTATGCAGGTTTATGGAGTTTTGGATGTCCAACGGGTTGCTGGAAATTTCCATATATCAGTTCACGGATTGAACATTTATGTTGCACAAATGGTCAGTAGCTTTCTTTTGCTATGTTATTATTATGTCGTTCAGGATAGAGCAAAATGCCAAAGATTGACATAGTTTATGCAGATTTGTGCCTGTATTAAATTACTGGGATTACTTCAATTTGGGATTTGGAATGAGCAAAAAAATATATGGCTGGAGTTTCATAACTGTATACATTCATTGGTATTCAAAGAATGGATTGAAATGCTGAAAATTTTCAACTGTTCCAGTTATAACAAGCATGTTTAGCTACTTAGATGTTTAAAGTGATTTTGCAGATCGATAATCTGGAGATATTGAGACCTAACAAAACTCGAATAAGATTAGTTCATAAGTATGTGAGGTTAGCAATGTGGGTGTTCTATATGCTATTTTGCCCCTTTTGGAGTATTGTCCTCAAGTTTTGACCATGGAGATGTTGATGTTAATGTCTCAAAGTTTAATGCTTGTGCAAAGTTGGTGTAAAATCATGTAAAACAGATAGATTTGACGTTGCATGGGAAACTAATCTTTCTTTATCCCACTTGGAAGCCTATGTCTATGTTTATGGGTTGTACTTCTGTCCATAGTCCAAAAGTTTTTTATTCCAGTGAGTTTAACACCTCTAACTTGTCTTGAAAATCACAACCTCTGACTGGTGGACTCATCCAATCTCAAGCAAGGTTTATAAAGATTAGAAAGTGTTTTGAGTCATTCATCTTTTAATATATTCAACTTTCATAATAACAAAGCTGTGGTCTGTGGGTCTTATTTTGCGTTTACATGAATTGATGGATCTTCATGTGGAGACTTTATTTGTTTTTAGTTTAGTTATTCAAAATTTTTCCTCGCAGAATTATGTCTGTGCATGTTTCTGTACCCTCAACAGACTTTCGGAATCTGGATTTTAAAAGAAACTGAGTTTGTTTTATGTCCTTTGACATTGCTTTTTTCTTCTCTTTCCTCCCCTTCTAAGCCCTTCAATGTTTGTCATCTTATATTCAAGCTATAAACACCAAAATCTCTTTTCCACCATTCTGAAACCGAAATTCAGAAGAATGTTCAAATCCAATGATGATCTCCTCTGATTATCTGCCAGTGGTCAAAATGTTACTACATGCCGTTTGTTATGTTTATTATTTTCAACTGGGCGTAAAACCTAGTTTTCCTGCCATATCACTTTTGGCATGTTCTTTTCGAGATAATAACCTTTTGTACTTTCTTTTCTTATATTATTAATTTCAGAAGTAAAAGCAAAAAAATTGCATGACATGGTGAGTAAGAAATTTATTTGTGGCTTCACAACAATCCTATATCCTTGAATTTTCCAAAGGTTTCATTGATGTGGGTGACGTGTCATCGATACTTTTTGATACTCGAGTCCAAGTTCTTGGTTTAAGAACTTGTGATGAAATCTATGGTGAGACATATAGTAATAAGATTAGAGTTTTATATCATGATGAAAGTACAGTGTAGGGTCTGCGACATACTTTGCATATATCTTAAAACCTGGTAAAACATGAGAAAATGACTTTTCTCTCAGTAAGAAAATTCCAGTATCTAAGGCCATTTGCCTGGTTCTACTCAGCAGCTAAATTGTAAGTTTGAAGATTCAATGGGTTATTCTAAAGTAGTTTCTGTCGTCGATTTCTTGGATCTTAAAACAGGGGCATGTGTTGTGAGTACTAGTTGGTTCAATTAGTAAGATCTCTTGGGGTTGTAGAAGAGGTTTGGGTTTTTAATCCGGCTCACATCAAGGTTGGAAAAGGCTTTGGTTTACATCTATTTACAATCTTAGAATTAAAAAAAAAAAATGTGGTGCTAGATCAGTTGAATACACTGGCTTTCCACAAAGTTGGATTGCACATTATAATTTTTTCTAGTCCACTGCATCTTAAGTATCTTGCCTTCTTTCTGTACTTTTTGCAGATTTTTGGGGGTGCAACACACGTGAATGTAAGTCACGTCATTCACGATCTATCATTTGGGCCAAAATATCCAGGAATTCACAATCCACTGGATGGGACTGTGCGAATGCTGCATGATACAAGTGGAACATTCAAATATTACATAAAGGTTTGGCTGTAGGCTTTCTGTTGATTTAGCCACAGAGTTGTGATCAGAGATTTAGTTCTCAGTTGCGACATATCCTACACAATTCTTGTGGGGCTGGTTTTTCTATGGTCAACTGGTCAAGGCATATAAATCAATTGATTGATCACTTACTTGAAATGCAGCAAAATGTGTACATTTAATGATCTTTTAGGCTTTTTATTGTGGCTTTTCCTGAAATTCTCTTTGTATTGGATTGTAGATTGTTCCTACTGAATACAGATACCTCAACAAAGACATTTTGCCTACAAATCAATTCTCTGTAACAGAATATTTTTCTACAATTAACGAGTTTGATAGGACATGGCCAGGTTGGTTGGCAGCCTTATCAATGTTTGGTTTGATTTGTTTGTTTGTTTCTTGTTCTTGTTACTCTATCTGCTTTTTCCTCTTTTTCTTTTGTGCAGCTGTATACTTCTTGTATGATCTATCCCCAATCACTGTGACAATCAGAGAAGAACGACGCAGTTTTCTCCATTTTATCACTCGACTTTGTGCCGTGTTGGGTGGTACATTTGCTTTGACAGGTTTGTGTCTACTTGTTACTCATTCAGGATGTTGCTCATTTCATGGATTCAGAATGTCTAAATCAAACTGCTAATGACAATTAAGTTTCCCAAACATTTAACCATCCATGGCTGTATCGAGCTTCTACTTATTTGGAACTTTTGATAATCGGCATCATCTTTATAGTTTTAGACATAGTCTTGCTGTCTGAACCAGTTTGAATTTGGCCAGAAATGAATAGACGATACTCATGGACTGGTGTTCCTTCACCTTCACTCTAGATTTTTGGGATCTGATCAACCTGCTCAACTTTCCATCATGATATGCTATGGCCACTGTTATGTCATTTTGACCTATCTTACCCTTTGTTCTATCTAGTAAAGAATGATACCTTTCTTTTCACAGGAATGCTAGATCGTTGGATGTACAGGCTACTTGAGGCACTGACAAAACCAAATACTAGAAGAGTAATCCAATAGAGTTGAGGACTTTATCATTATGGTGTACTGACATATGCCCCTGCTGAAATGTTTGTCAATTAAGCAAGATTGTCAATTCCCAGTTTCAGCATGCATCCTTGGACAAGAGTTGGCGGCTATGCGGCTTATAGTATTTTTAGTTTTTGTTTCCTCCCCACATCTTGCGATATTACGTGTTCTATTTAATTGTTTAACCTTTTTGTTACACTATCTTTACATTGTTTCAATGCCTAGGTGGTTTTTGGTTAGATCTTCAGCAATTTTTCATGTGTCCTGAGGATATGAACCCTTGTATCTTGGACATAAAAATATGAGAAATCAAAACAACTGTGGCAATTCATTCAATCTGTTTAGTTTGCTTTTTTATGTTTCATTTGTTGTTTAATATAAATTACATTTACAGCAAGCTTCCTTTGACAATGAAGCAAGCTTAGAGAATTGGAGCTAACCCAACCTTAACTTCTTGCTTTGGTGTTAAGTCCACTACATGAGGATTTCAAGTAGAAAATGGCTGTTTATTGCAGGTTTCATGAATTTTATTTTTAAAAATGTACTCTTGATTTTTTGAGAATATGCTTGATTTTGCATTAATAAAATGTAAAGAATTTATGCATAATCATGAAAAAAATTTCCACACCTATATTTTATTTCTTAATAGCCATGCTTAGTGCAGTTGTCGGATGTCCCCATGCTTTTTCTTATTATTTTTTTTATTATCTTTGGAGAAAATGAGGGGAAAAATGGAGTAATCTCCCAGTATGTTAGGGGTATGTAATGGGTAATGTTCTCTCCCCATTGGTTGGACGAGTTGAGAACGAGTATTAACATCTCTATTTAAATAGAGGTAAAATTTACATGTGAACAGATACCGATATGAGGGCCCGATATATTAAAAACGAGTAAAAGAATAATTTTCGTACCGATTGATTGGACATAATAGGTATGAATATTGATATCTTTATAACGTACCCGATTCATTGTCATTCCTACTTATACGATACCAATTATTTTTCTTATTTTTTCTAATTATTAAGGAGATCTCACTTTTGACGGGGAGAAATATCATGGATCACATAAGATATCAAAATAAACGGAAAAATAAAGAAATCAAATAAGAATATGTGTCAATTGCATCCATTGTTGGAAAATATGCTTATGAGTAAGCATTTTGAGGCACAATTTTAAACATGGTCCACTTCGTGTTAGTGGTTGTTATTGAATGATTTGGATACTCCTCCGTGAGTAGTTCGAAATGGTATATTCATATGCTTAAATTGGTGTTTGGGTGAATGAGAAATTGTTGCTTAAAGTTCACCAATTGGTGTTGGAAAATAAAGAGAAATGAGCTTGTCCCACATGGGAAAGCTATTAGAGAGAAAGTGTCTTTATCTATGATTACTCATATGTAGATGGGTAAGAGTTATAAGGATAGAGGCTCTCTATACGTGCGCGCGTAGGGGAGGTGCAAATCAAAATCCGATCAGGCCTAACTCGTGTGCACCCGCGTCCTGCGTACACGAATGTCGGACCAAATTGTGCAGGCCCGACCCAGCCAATTTTTGCTTGTCTCTTTGTTTTCCAAACCTTTTGAAGTGTTCCATAAAAGTTAATTAATTCCATTAATTAATTTGGTACTTCAAACAAAAGGTCTCATTAATGAGTGATAAATGACATATTTAATTTTCCTTCTATATATTGAGAGCTTTGTTTTCAGTTTTGATATAGAAAAATAATACACAAAACTTTTGCCTCGGTTTTCTCTTTGTTTTTGGTTTTGGAAGAGTTCAAACACTTTTGTGGTTCGTTGGATACGAGTTCGGTGGTGCCCTTACTCGTTCGTTTTCCATTGCATCCTGAGAAACAATCATCTCATGTTCTACTGCACCTTCGGTATGGACAAATTTATTTTAAGGAGATTGTTGACATCAACAAGCCTCGGAAGAAAGAAGCAGTAGTTCGGTTCGGTACGGTCAGAGGCAGAGACAGAGAATAGTGAAACAGTGTTCGGTTCTGGCTCAACTTCATCGGTCAGACGCAGGACATCATATCAGGGGCAAAGATTAAGCCTAATTCGGATTTCCTTGTAACTATCATAATATTTGCACTACAGTCTTAAAACAAAATTTGACTCTGTGGATATGAAAATCAGTCCAAACACAGTTAATCCGAATGTGGCAGCCTCTTCGGCTGGCCAGAATGTTGTGGCAGCCTCTATGGCTGGAGTGGCAGCCTCTTCGGCTGGCCAATATGCTTCAGCCTCTGGGCTTAATCTGGCAGCCTCTGGGGCTGGCCAAGGTGTTGCTGCCTCTATGGCTAGTCAACCTGTTGGACATGTGAGCCATGTCAATCCTGCTGCTGGAAAACCTGAAAAATTCACTGGTCAGAATTTCAAAAGGTGGCACCAGAAGATGTTCTTTTACTTGACCACTTTGAACCTTGCGAAGTTCCTAAAGGAAGATGCTCCTGTACCCATAGAGGGTGAGATTGATATTAAAGTGATTAGTGCCATTGATGCTTGGAAATATTCTGAATTCCTATTTCGGAATTATGTGCTGCATGGGCTAAGTGATTCCTTGTACAGTGTGTACGACGAAATGAAAACAGCAAAAGGGCTTTGGGAATCTTTAGACCGAAAATATAAAACTGAGGATGTCGGTACTAAGAAATTTGTTGTAGGCCGATTCCTAGATTTTAAGATGGTTGATTCCAAAACTGTACTAAGCTAAGTACAAGAACTGCAGATTATTCTAGTAGAAATTCATGCTGAGAGGATGGTTTTAAGTGAAACCTTCCAAGTAGCCTCGATAATTGAAAAACTACCACCTGGTTGGAAAGATTTCAAAAATTATCTCAAGCATAAGCGAAAAGAAATGAGCATTGAAGACTTGGTTTTTAAGCTCAGAATTTCAGAATTGAGGAAGATAATCGAGTATCTGACAAGGGAGGAATATCTCATGAGGCCAAGGCAAATGTTGTTGAACATGGCCATAAGAACAAGAACCTCAAGAACAAAGGGTCAAAGATGGGCCCTAAAGGAGGAGTTTCCAAGAAATCCAAATTTCAAGGAAGATGCTTCAACTGTGACAAAATGGGTCACAAGTCTTCTGAGTGCAGATTGCCAAAGAAAAAAAAAAAGCAATAGGCTAATGTGATGGAAAACGTAACGCAAGATGTTTCAGACATTAACCTCCCTGCTGTGGTTTCTGAGGTGAATCTGGTGGGTTCTAACCCAAGAGAGTGGTGGATTGACACTGGTGCCACTCGACATGTGTGCTCGGACAAGAGCATGTTTTCTTCATTTGAGCCTGTTAGTAATGGGGAAAAAATATACATGGGCAATTCAGCAACATATGAGATTGAAGGTCAAGGAAAGGTGATTCTGAAGATGACAATGTTCTGTATGTACCAGAAATACGGAAGAATCTTGTGTCTGGATCACTTCTGAACAAGCATGGATTCCGGATGGTGTTCGAGTCTGATAAAGTAGTTTTGACTAAAAATGAGATGTATGTGGGAAAATGGTATGTAACTGATGAGCTCTTTAAGCTCAATGTAATGGTTATTAAACCCAAAAATATCAATAAAGCTGGTTCTTCTGCTTATATTGTTGAGTACTCTAATCTATGGCATGGTAGATTAAAACATGTTAATTTTAATTCATTGCGGAAATTAATTAACATGAATCACCTTCCCAATTTTAAAAATTGATAACAGACATAAGTGTGATACTTGTGTTGAGGCAAAACTAACTAGATCATCTTTTCATAGTATTAAAAGAAACTCTGAACCGCTTGATCTAATTTATACCGATGTATGTGATTTTAATTCAATACAATCGAGAGACGGTAATAATTATTTTATTACCTTTATTGATGATTGTACGAGATTTTGCTACGTGTATTTGATGAAAAGCAAGGACGAAGCTATAGAGAAATTTGTTATCTATAAGAATGAAGTTGAGAACCAACTGAATAAAAGAATTAAGGAGTTAAGAAGTGATCGTGGTGGTGAGTATGTTTTTCATTTTGTGTCACTTTATGAACAAAATGGAATCATACATCAAACCACAGCTCCTTATTCACCTCAATCCAATAGGATTGCAGAACGGAAGAATCGTACCTTGAAAGAGATGATGAAGGCTATGTTAATCAGCTCTGGCTTACCTCAGAATATGTGGGGAGAAGCTGTTTTATCAGCTAATTACCTTTTAAATAAGGTACCACAGAAAGAAGCAGAGAAAACTCCTTATGAAATGTGGAAAGGAATGGTACCTTCTTATAAATTCCTACGAGTGTGGGGGTGTCTTACGAAAGTTGTCATTCCTCCACCTAAGAATGTGAAGATAGGACCAAAAACTGTTGATTGCATTTTCATAAGATATGCACATAACAGTACTGTTTATCGATTTCTTGTGTATAAGTCTAATGTACCAGATATTCACAAGAATACGATAATGGAGTCGAGGAATGCATCATTTTTCGAATACGTTTTTCCTTGTAAAACTAATTCGAATTCAAATGTGCACAAACGGGAACATGAGGCTATCATTGAAGATAGTCAGGACCAAGAACACATAAATGTTCCAGAGGATAAACAAGTTGTTGAACTTGAACCGAGACGTAGCAAAAGAGCTAGAATGGGAAAATCATTTGGTCCAGATTTTCTAATATTTTTGCTAGAAAATGATCATCAAAGCTGTAATGAAGCTGTAAGGTCAGCGGATGGTCTTTTGTGGAAAGATGCCATCAATAGTGAAATCGAATCCATCTTTCAAAATCACACATGTGAGTTAGTAGATCTTCCTCCAAGGTGTAAACCTTTGGGGTCCAAGTGGATTTTCAAAAGGAAAATGAAGGCAAATGGATCAATTGATAAGTACAGAGCAAGACTTGTAATTAAAGGGTATAGATAACGTGAAGGTCTTGATTACTTTGATACTTATTCTCCTGTAACGAGAATAAATTCCATAAGGATGATACTAGCGATTGCTGCTTTGCGCAATCTTGAGGTACATCAGATGGATGTGAAAACAGCCTTTCTGAATGGAGATTTAGATGAAGAAATCTACATGGAACAACCTGAAGATTTTATAGCTCCAGGACAAGAAAAGAAAGTCTGTAAGTTAGTTAAATCCTTGTATGGATTGAAACAAGCTCCGAAACAGTGGCATAAAAAGTTTGACGACACCATGTTAACAAATGGTTTCACTATCAATGAATGTGATAAGTGTATTTATGTCAGAGAGACAGAAATTGGCTATGTCATTTTATGTCTCTACGTTGATGACATTTTGATTGTCGGGAGTAATGTTAAAATGGTGAAATCTACCAAGAATATGCTGAAATCTAAGTTTGACATGAAAGACATGGGTCTAGCAGATGTCATTCTGGGAATAAAGATCTCGAGAGGTCCAGATGGATATATTCTTGATCAGTCACATTATGTGGACAAGATTATTGGTAATTCAATAGTGACGATTCTGCTGTGGTTAGAACTCATTTAGACGTGAGTCTACATCTATCAAAGAATAGATGAGAGGGTATTTCTCAAGTAGAATACTCTAGAGTGATTGGGAGTCTGATGTATTTATCATGTTGTACTAGGCCTGATATAGCCTGTACAGTAAACAAGCTCAGTAGGTATACGAGAAATTCAGGGGTTGATCACTGGAAAGCAATAGTAAGAGTACGCAGGTACTTACATTTTTCTCGTACTTATGGGTTGCACTATCATAGATATCCAGCTGTAATCGAAGGATACAGTGATGCTAATTGGATATCTGACATGAAAGACTCAAAGTCTACCGGTAGCTATGTTTTTACACTAGCAGGTGCAGCCGTATCATGGAAATCCTCCAAACAGACTGTGATAGCCAGATCTACAATGAAATCAGAATTCATTGCATTAGATAAGTGTGCTGAAGAAACAGAATGGCTTCGAAATTTTCCAGAGGATATTCCAAGTTGGCCTAAGCCAGTGCCAGCAATTTGCATTCATTGCGATAGTCAATCTGCAATTGGAAGGGCACATAACAATATGTATAATGGTAAGTCTAGACATATTCGTCGTAGACATAATACCGTTAGACAATTACTCTCTACTGGAGTTATTTCAATTGACTATGTAAAATCAAAGGATAACATTGCAGATCCGCTAACCAAAGGGTTAAACAGAGAGTTAGTTGAGAAATCATCGAAGGGAATGAGACTAAAGCCCGTTAGATAAATGTTTATTACGAAGGAAAACCCAACCTTGTTGACTGGAGATCCCAAGATCTAGGTTCAATGGGACAACCTACTCGTAATAGACATAATTGGTTCACTGTGGGGGGTTACCCTCTAGTCCATTACTATGGTGAAATAAAACAGTGATGCTCGTATGGATAGAGGTTAAGCAAAGGCTTTTAATGATTCTTATGCGTCGAGAATCCGAGCAAAGTATCATGAGATACTCTAAATAAGAAATCACCTATGTGAGGGAGAAGTGAGGCCGCTTCGAAGGGAACTGTACGGGGCTCAATTCTTAAGAACTCTCGCAGAACCAGGTTGATGTTCATGGCCAAAATGAACATAATTATGAGAACTTTGATGTGTTAGGTAAAACATCTGTGTGATATATGTTTTCCATTTTCATGAACGGCAGTACAGTTCAATGATATCGCGTCCACTGTCAGCCAGAAAATTAGATATATTTTCACAAGGGAAGGTTCAAAGGCTGAGGCCTACCTATCCTATGCAGGTGTTGAACCGTTGAACTCTTCTAGGTCAAAATAAATATTTTATGAAATAATTTTATTTGACGGTTTTCGCCAATTTGATTCATGTGGAGGATTGTTGGAAAATATGCTTATGAGTAAGCATTTTGAGGCACAATTTTAAGCATGGTCCACTTCATGTTAATGGTTGTTATTGAGTGATTCGGATACTCCTCCGTGAGTAGTTCGAAATGGTATATTCATATGCTTAAATTGGTGCTTGGGTGAATGAGAAATTGTTGCTTATAGTTCACCAATTGGTGTTGGAAAATAAAGAGAAAAGAGCTTGTCTCACATGGGAAAGCTATTAAAGAGAAAGTGCCTTTATATATGATTATTCATATGTAGATGGGTAAGAGTTATAAGAATAGAGGCTCTCTCTACGTGCGCGCGCAGGGAGGGTGCAATCAAAATCCGATCAGGCTTGACTCGTGTGCACCCGTGTCCTACATACACGAATGCCGAACCAAATTGTGCAGTCCCGGCCCAGCCAATTTTTGTTTGTCTCTTTGTTTTCCAAACCTTTTGAAGTGTTCCATAAAAGTTAATTAATTCCATTAATTAATTTGGTACTTCAAACGAAAGGTCTCATTAATGAGTGATAAATGACATATTTAATTTTCCTTCTATATATTGAGAGCTTTGTTTTCGGTTTTAATATAGAAAAATAATATACAAAACTTTTGCCTCGGTTTTCTCTTTGTTTTCGGTTTTGGAAGAGTTCAAACACTTTTGTGGTTCGTTGGATACGAGTTCGGTGGTACCTTTACTCGTTCGTTTTCCGTTGCATCCTGGGAAACAATCGTCTCACGTTCTACTGCACCTTCGGTAAGGGACGAATTTGTTTTAAGGAGATTGTTGACATCAACAAGCCTCGGAAGAAAGAAGCAGTGATTCGGTTTGGTACGGTCAGAGGCAGAGGATAGTGAAACAGTGTTCGGTTCTGGCTCAACTTCATCGGTCAGAGGTTCGGTCAGACGCATGACATCATATCAGGGGCAGAGATTAAGCCTAATTCGGATTTCCTTATAACTATCATAATATTTGCACTACATCCATCAATGTGAAATATTCTCCAAAAACGAAGTGGTAGATGCACAGATGATAAATCTTATGTTTATCAAAAATATGCAGCTCCGTTTTCTTTGTCAAATTACAACTGTTACAATCAGACTCCTGTTTGTCTACATATAAACTCATCCTTAAAAACGAGCTTATAAGGGGAGGGCTGATTTATATCGTTCTATTTAACCCAATCTAACAACTGTAACGTAGGACACGCTAATGGGTGTGTAGTCAATTGATAACTCATGTCTCTCACCAAGTAAGAGACATGGGTTCGAGTCCCCACAAAAGTAATGGGGACTCAAAATCTTCCTACATAGACTGGGAAGGGTCTAGAGGAATAATTTCTCCTGTATGGGAGTTGACTTCCAAACTGTGTCTTAGTTGATTGTTAATATTTGAGTTCCGAACGGCGTCTCGGTAACTCATATCTCTCACCAACTGTAATATATGTAGTTCGTGATAATTCAAAAAAAAAAAAAAATGTAGGACACAGAACCGTAGAGAAAGAATGTCCATTGATAAATGTACTTGTGCTAGGCAAAAAGCTTTAGTAGTCAGTGTAAGTAATGAGAAAGATGAAAATAAAATGGCATGCAGGAAATGTAGTGATTGATATTCCTTGGAAGAAGCCAACTGAAGCAGATCTTCAAACTTCAAAAACAAAAATGGCATGCATTGGTAGTACTACTAGTAATGCAAGGGCTTATTCCATTACCAAGGGTTCACTGGTCGAAGTAAGCAGTGATGCAGATGGGTATCGTGGCGTATGGTACCAAGCCAAAGTCCTTAAAAGAAAAGGCAAAAAATCTTTTCTGATACAGTACCAGACATTGCTCTCTGAAGATGAGACAGGGCTATTAGTGGAGACAGTTAATTCTGTTTTTGTAAGGCCTTTACCTCCCCCTCCAAGCCCAGAGCTTGATCAAGAATTTGAAGTGAACGACGTCGTTGATGCATTTTGCCTTGATGGGTGGTGGGTTGGTGTTGTTGTCAAAGTTTCAGATGCAGAGACTTACTCTGTCTTCTTTGATGATCCTCCTGATTTGCTTGTGTTGAACCACTCTGCTTTGAGGCGTCACTGGGATTGGGTTGCTGGCCATTGGGTTCGTTCCCCGAAGAAGGTTTATGTACTTTCATTTGCATTGCTTGTCCATTTAATTGAGCTTGTTTACTGTAAATTTACAACTTGTGTGCATGTTTGGTTAGCGGTAAAGGTTGCTCCATTGTGATCTTCGTTCCCCAAAGAAGGTTTATGTACTTTCATTTGCATTGCATGTCCTTTTAATTGAGCTTGTTTACTGTAAATTTACAACTTGTGTGCGTGTTTGGTTAGCGGTAAAGGTTGCTCCATTGTGATCTTCGTTCCCCAAAGAAGGTTTATGTACTTTCATTTGCATTGCATGTCCTTTTAATTGAGCTTGTTTACTGTAAATTTACAACTTGTGTGCATGTTTGGTTAGCGGTAAAGGTTGCTCCATTGTGATCTTCGTTCCCCAAAGAAGGTTTATGTACTTTCATTTGCATTGCATGTCCTTTTAATTGAGCTTGTTTATTGTAAATTTACAACTTGTGTGCATGTTTGGTTAGCGGTAAAGGTTGCTCCATTGTGATCTTCGTTCCCCAAAGAAGGTTTATGTACTTTCATTTGCATTGCATGTCCTTTTAATTGAGCTTGTTTATTGTAAATTTACAACTTGTGTGCATGTTTGGTTAGCGGTAAAGGTTGCTTCATTGTGATCTCGCATCAGGGTTTCGAATCTTAAAAATAGCCTCTTTGTGTACTTTTGCCCTTCCCACACCCCGCAGCGGCAGGAACCTTCCATTTCATGTTGTAAATTCTTGATGGGTTGTCTAAAAGCATGCACATTTTTATATGTAAACTGCTAATTAAATGTACATTAGGTTCGCTTGTGCACTGTGCAGTCACCCATTGACAATCTCTATTATGGCATTTATTTCAGCAAGTATTGCATGGTCTGGAATTGCCAAAACAATTGATTGTAGATCTTGCAACATTTGAAAATTTATGTGGTGCGGAAGAAAATGCTGTAGGAGAGACGCTTATTGGCTCGACAGAAAGTCCGATGGCGATGGAGCTGTCAACTCAGAGTACTGAAAACTCAGATATGTATGCCTTGACCTCAAGTGGGAAGGAAATTGAGCAGGCCAGCCTAGCAGTTGATGCGGCATTTTCTCACCCTATCAATAAGTCAAAAGAACCGTGTGCTGGCACAATGTTGCTCCTTGAACCATGTCAGCTAAGATCATTGCAGCCCTGTGAATTAGTACCCTCTAGCTGTGCCACCTCCTCTCTAGCCACATGCTCAGAGCAACAGGTAACCTACAATCAGTGTTCTGGTAAAACCCATAGTGGTTTGGTGGAAAAGAAAATTTGCGAGGCAATTTTCCTTTTGGTTCACTAATATGTTTCTATCATATACTTAATATAAATGATGGTAAACCTCCCTTCCATTTCATCGTGTCAATAAGTTATGCAAATTTGAAGTAATTTGAACTTTGAACTACCGATCCGGTATCTCTATCTAGTGTTTGTCGACTCAACTTGCTAACTTGCGGCTAAATCCATACTTGATTAAGGATATGAGTGTGTGGTTTTTCTGCCCCAAAGTTCTGTTTGTCCTTAACCAATGATGTCTATTCTTTCTTTGGGATCAGGTTATAATACAGCAGAAAGAAGAGGGAAATGTCAATCAGAAGAAGAGAAAGAGAGGAATGCGACCGAATTCATTGGTTAAAGGTATAAAACTCTAGATTGTCCTACATAACTTGAAGTAACAATTTTAGGCTTAAATTATTAACTTTTTCTTCACTTTAATGATTGTGTCATTATAGGTAACATAACTCCAGAAGAGAATTGGAGCTTGCCTTTTGTGAAGCATTCATCAATACTGAGAGCTATTGAATCAATGGAAGTATTTCAAAAAATGCCACAAAAGCCTCATTTTCATCCTTTAGACAAAAGTAAAGATATGTATCTTGAAGGATTAACAATTGGTTACATGTTAACTTTTGCCAACGTGGTAGAGCAGACATCAAAGTTACAAGTCTGTGATCCAACAAGCATCTTTGATAGCATGTTTGAAGCACTTCTTGACTTAGAATCGCACGGGTTTGATGTAAAGAATGTGCGCAGTCATCTTACCGAGTTGCAATCTATTAAAGAAAAACACGAACAGTTTCAAGAACAGTTGCCAGCATACAGAAGTCAAATACTGGAGCAGACAAATGAGCAAACCAAGATTACTGTAGAGTTAGACGATGTTGTTAAAGAGATAAAGAAGTTAGAAGAAAGGAAAGCAAAGCTTATGTCCGCGAAGGAGAAAAATGCGGCAGAGATTACTGCATTGGAGTTGAAAGTTGATGTTGTTAACGAAAACATTCAGAATGCTCAGCTCGATTTTGAAAGTGTAGCTGTTGGCCTTGGTGACTGAGGAGTATTTGTGTAATCCGAATGGCTTCTGCTGAGGCTGATGACTGATCAAGGAAGAAGATTTACAGCAAAGGTAATATAGCGTTGAAAACGAGTCCTTTTTATGCGATCAGTATAATCTTTTGCTTATGTGATATATAATTGTACTTGCATGATCCTGTATTTAGTAGGACTTGTGCTCTTCTTGGGGAACAAAGGAAGGATAGTGCATGTATCCTTTGTGTTATGCTCATGAAATGCTTAATATTAGAAGTTTTTATCTTTTCTTATTGCCGGTTAATTTATGGTTAAATTAGTTGCGAAGCTAGGTTTGATGAGCTTATGTTGTATCTGTTTACAGTTTAATTGGCATTGAATCCCAGATGGGATCTAGTTTTTCTGTGAGATTAATGGAACAATCCAGTACTTAGGTCATATAAAAGGTTCAATCTAGAAATCTTGACGAGAAGGGAAAATAGTTTATTAGAGGACTAAAAAATTTATGATGATGCACAATATGTGATGATACTTGAAAATCTTTGGCTCTATATTCTAATAATGTTGCAAGTGATAAGTATTAACATGTCTAGTATGAATGTCTCCGAGGGATGCAGTCCAGCGATTTGAGCTTAAGACATTATCTTTAAGGTTTTATGTTCAAGTCTTGGATAGCACTCTTATAAAATTTTAAGACAATATTGGTTTGCCCACGCATTTATATTGAGATCTAATAATTGGTATTCCAAAAAAAATATTTGGTATGAATATATAAGATTGTCAAAAGGGTTAATTTGTCTTTTAAGTTAATTTGTCCTCAAAAGCAGTTAATAGCATCAAGTCAAATGTTAAAATCCAAAGATGTTTAATTAGAGTAGGGTCAAAATTTTGTCTCGGACCCAAAAATTTATCTGCCTGTTATTTTTTCGAGATAAAAAAAATTATTTTATCCTATTACATTGAATTTCATCTCATCCCATTTATTATATCGTCTTGTTTATTGTCTCGTTCGGATGAGATATGGGAAATTACCTTGAAGAGGGACCAAATAAAATTCATTAAAATAAGGTCATTAAGGTTCTCTCTGTATATAAATTAATATTTTTAGTTCTCTCTCTATTTAAATTAATATTTGTAATTTGTCAATATCACACAGAGTTTTTTTTCATCTTTAAATGTTTGTTGCTCTCAATGTCATCTATCATTGCTGTGGTTAAATTTTTACTCAATTTTTGATGGGCACGTGGCAATTTGATATGTTTATATTATAAGAATAAATAAAGGGTGTGATTATTTTAACTTAATTTTTTTTTTTATTTAAAATTTTGAAATAAATTTTTAGTTGTTGATTTTTCACATTATAATGATAGACATTAAAAGTTAAAAGTATCATTTAATAATACAAATTTATTTTATTATTAGATTGTGTAAGATCAATTATCAATAACTCAAAAATAGTAAGGGCTTAATTGATTAATTTTGCAAACTATCACTTTACTTTTAAATTTGCAAAAAAACTCCAATAACTTTCCTTTCTTCTACTGTGTCACCTTGATTTGCGAGTAAACCACATTTACTGTGAAGTTAAATCAATTCTGACCAGCCTTGGGGCAAGGAGGGGACATCGAATTTCTTGGAGACTATTCTTTGTTCGGTATTTTCACGGAATATTTTTTTATTGATATTTATATTTTAAATAGTTGTATATTTTGAAGAAAAATTAAATTGTACTATTGACGGTTGGTTTTCGTCTCAGGGATAATAAGGGGATTATTGTTCCCGGGACTCAACCTTCCCTCAGCAGTGAATTTGTTTGGTTATGGGGAACCAAAAACAAACTTCAAACTTCGGTAGAAGGGGATAACACGCAGATCGACACAAAATATTAACATGGTTCGGTGGAATGAATCCAACCTACGTCCACGGGCGCAAAACAGATGGTGCTTTTTAGTATTAAAGAGGGCTCGGCTGACCTGTTTTGCGATTTGGAAACTGAGCTGTGTTGCTTACCAGATAGTTCTCTCTGTCTTTGTTTTTTTAGTAAATTGCTTTCTAATTCACCATCCCCCACAAATGTGTTTCCCCCTATTTATATTAAAGAGAGGCAGTGATATGCTCTTTTTCGATGATGTCACTCATATGGATCCATTAATAGGCTCCTTTCCCCCAAGGCCAGATGGCTAAAAATATCTTATTTTCATCATTACACATCCTATCGTCTTATCTGATAAGGATAGTGTCTTATCACCTTATCTGATAAGACGAGGCGGTGGAAAATATCTTACTATCTGGCTGGTCTTCATTAGGTCGGCCCCTACGATCAACGATACAAAAGAAACTGTTGTCGACCTGATGGTATCTAATTAACTTTGTTGAAGCGGTCAACTATTGTTGCTAACTGCTCGGCCTTTTCTGTCGAAACATGTTACGTGGCCTGCATCATCCTCATGGCCAGGTCGGCAATAAGGATCTTAATCAAATAATGGAGTTACCCTTTCACCCCCATCGCATTGTTCAAATGCCTTGGTGCTTGAAAATACCTCCAACATCTATACTCTAGTTCTCGGTTCCAACAAGTGTACGATTTGGTGCCGGGAACTATATATAAAGAGAAATGGTTCTTCTAGCAAAACTGGTGGTCGATCATTGGAGAAGAATTTCAAAGGTCTGCATCTATCTTGTCTTTGGTCTGTCTTTGTTTCAATTGAAGCGAAATCTCTTTATTGCCCTTCTGCAAACAATCCATCGAGATGCGCAACTGTCACGTCTTCTTAAATGCTTATCAAATCACTATTAGGGTTTAACAGGAGTTTGCCATTTGTCAGCCATCCGTCACTTTCCTGCCAAAAGGCAAACGATTCATCCACCGTTACCAAACCAAAAGGCGTCCAATCTCAACCGTCTATCCAATTCTTGAAAGGCTACTCCACAAAGCAACACGTGGCGCACATCCGGAACTGTATACTTAATCCAAATGCCATTAAAACACCGAGTTAGATTATAAGAAAACGGAATGGGAACTGTTGTTTTCTTTTTACGAAGATCCTGAGCTCCTTCTCTTGAGCAAGCTTCTTTCTTAACAACGACCGGTAAACTCAAAGGACGACCATATAGCTTCAATCAACCTCCAACCTCTTTACAAGACGCAAGTAAGTCTCCAGAATAACTTCCTTATTTTTACCTTTCAACTGTTGAACATTATACCGCTTCTTCTTCTTTATTTCTGTTTGGGCGGTATCTGTTTGTATATGACGAGGCATGTCTTTGTTTTGGGATTTTTGTTGTGTATATGTGTTTGATAGGATGATTAATAATAGGTTAGAGTAACTCCGAGCTTATTTTTGGGCTTGTGTTTGGCTTGATATAGCTAGGGAGAGACTTCCCGTTTTGTAAATTTTGGTAGGGCGTGTAGAGACTGTAGGTTTATCTGTCAACCTTTTAGGACAAACATTTGAGCCTTATATGCCTTGAAGTAGCTATTGACTAACTTCTTTACCCACTTTGCCAACTTAGGAATGTCTGATAGTGAAAGCTCCTCAGAAAGACCTTCAAAACACCATAACGAACCTTCTTTGGGTTCGGAAACATCTAGGATGGATGACGCTGACACCACACCTACTCCCTCCGAAATTGAGAATGACGTGACCGGTGCGTAATCACACGCGTATAACGCAACCGCACGTATCTTTCAAGTAGTATAAAAAGTATCGATCCCACGGGGACTTAATACCTAATCTATTAATTTAATGAGGCCAAATGATTACTGGTATCTAATGGATTGATTGATTTGAAATGGTGACTTAAAAATTAAATTTGAAACAAGTAAATAAAAATTGCTTGAAAGTAGGTTTAAGAAAATTCAATATTAAGAAACTATCTAGGGTTGTGAATCTTTCTAATATCTATTAAAAGATGAAGTAGTTATTCCATATTTGTGTAATATATCAGTTTTCTAACCTGAAACACGAAATTATGCGAAAGCCTCTGTCGATGGTCAGACGCAAATACCCAGTATAACCTAATTGAACCATATGTCTATGTCAACCAAATTACATGGATTCATCAAGATTGAGTTCCAATTAAGGTTACCCCCGCCCGACAGGTATATGTCTATCCTGTAAGGAAATCTATTAAAGGGTTATCTATCCTTAAGGAAGATCGTGGGCTATTAAGTATAAGGCTGAAACCTAAAATTCTTTTGTCAAGTTTATTTTAGATTTACCAGATCAATCTTATTAGTGGCCAGTTAACAAGAAGCATTAAGCTTAAGACTTAATAAGTAAACCTTTAAATTACCCAAACTATAAAATAATCCCTTATAAACCGGTGATATTAGAACTCATCACAACCCCAGATAACTAACTTAGTTACGACACATAACTAGGGCCAGAAAAATTTAAAAGAAAACGACATTAAATAAAGTACTGAAAAGTAAATGCGGTAAAGTAAATAAAATAAAATGCTAAGGTAAAAAGAATTACTTTTACTACTACTATTTTAGATATCTCCCATAATATAATATATAAACTTGTGATAATTTACCAACCAGCAATGTAGGCGGTAACCTGATTAAGTCAAATTAAGTCCGACCAACCATAAAGTGTTGGAGTTTCTACGGTCCCGAGGATCGAATCATAAGCATTAAAACATGTGTGAATAAAATCGAGGAAGTTTCGGAATACTTACATCGAGTGGTTGAGCGATGCGGTGGACAACAAAAATTAATTTTCTGCCCTCCAAGGCTCACGGCAGTGAGCAGTCCAATATCCTCCATTTTTTAGTTTTGGATCATCTTCCAAGCTCCAAGCTTTGTCATGGTGATTCCAAGCTCATGGGTGGACTTCCCTATCACCTTCACATGTCTCTCGGAGTGCTAGCTCTTGATGTTTTGCCACAAAAACCATCACACTTTGCTTCCCATCTTCTCGGTTTTGCCCAGCAGAAAACCAGTGAAGAAATGCCCATTTGGGCGTGAAAGAGAGAGAAGAAAAAGAGATGAGAGTTGTGGTTTCTAATTTGTGTATCTTATACACAAATGTGAATTTCAAATTCATTTACAATGAATTTGGCTTTCAAAAAGTCAAGCCTTTAAGGCTCCAACCACTCACATCAACTTCATCAATCATGAATAGTAACTAGTGTCAATCACTCAAAGTGAAAGACATCTATCACTTGATTGACGTATGATGTGACGCTAGATGCGACTAGCGATTTGACGATTGATTTGACTTGCGTGCCGCACTCGAATTCGAAATACGAATGCGCCCGTAAACAATCCCGGGTTCGGGTTCACTAATTCCAAATTAACAAATTTTCCGTTGCGTCGTAATTAAATCTAATTTAATTAAATAATCATGTCAAGCACAATTACTATTCACGTCGCTAACGAATTAATTCTAAATTAATTCGTTCGCCCGAATTAAAATCTAATTTTAATTCCGCGTCGAAATCTAATTTCGTTTAATATATCGAATATATTAATTTACCGATTAATTCCAAATTAATCGTTCTCTCTCTTTAAATGATATTTTATCCCAGATAAAATATCTCCGTAATTAATCCCAGATTAATTTTCTCTCTCATCTAATTAATCCCAGATTAATAAAGTGCGAGTCATACGTCATCGGTGAATCTTCGGGAAGCGACCCATGAGATCCCCGGATATGTTGGCAGTAAATACGGTCGTCGGACTATCCGAACACTTACGTACCGATTTACAAGACAATGTTGGCTTCTAGCAAAGCGTCATGCCTACCCAATTCTCCATAAATATCCTTACATGAATATAGTGATCTGTATCAGGCGTAGTATACATAGTATTGCGTATTTCGATCCAGAATCGGATGATCACATGCAAGGCCTGGGGCTGGTTCAGTGTCTACCCCGTACGAAGCATATATCGGATAATGAGAAACTAGTCTCTTTATTATCGGATAATCATGACCAAGTCATATTATCCCGATGGTTGCAACCCTTTAGAGAACCAGTTCTGTATCCCTGCGCGATCATCATCTCCATATGACTGGAGTGACACTTCCGTCTTGACATCACACCCAATACACTACGATTCTCAATATACCCAGCAGAGGCGTACACAGAACCTGTTAAAGCCCTGGACGACCAAAACCAAAGTATATTGATTATCGCAAGTATTAGCGGTGTAAGTCTCAGGTTAAGACCAAATACACCTACCTTGATTTCGGACTTCCATAGACACATAGTCATACTACCAATGGAATTCTGAGGGGTTCTATCCAGAGTGAAGCTATTTTCCGTACCATCGGTAAAACACAACCTCCTATTACACTTGCATAAGTATCCTATACCCAAATATATGAGAACTATGTCGTTATGCCCTCATAACGCGCACAAGTGTAATACTAGTCTTTTGCACATTTATCGATGTCCAATCTCGATAATACTCTGACTAGGGATATTTAATGATTTATCCTTCGTGGACTGATATTGTCTTATATCATTCTTAATCCAGGAACGAATCATAAGGACCTCCTATCATTTATACATCTTGGTGATCTAATCACAAATGATAAGAGAGCAATCTCATTTATCACATAGTTAATTTGTACAACAACACAATGATCTGTACAAATAGTGACGCTATGGGTCATAACTGTTCAACAATCTCCCACTTGGCCTATAGCCAGTCACTCGAGTGTCTAACACCCGAACTATGTACGGTTGGCTCAAATTGCTGAGAAAGTGCTTTCGTAAGCGGATTTGCTTGATTATCATCTGATGCGATTTATACGATCATCATATCGCTACGATGTATGATCCGAACGAATCAGATGAACAGATGAAGTAGATATCTGAATATTTGATGAGACCATTAATTCTTTAGCCCGCAATGACGCCTAGCTCAGCTGCTAACAGAACTATATCTAATCTAATTAGATTTATTATCGACCCAAATGGCTTCTATTGCTGCCTCAACTGCAGCAATAACCCGCATTTGTTGTTTATTTGGTAACATTATATTGCTACGAATATTTCCAGCTCACTGTACCGTTATTCAAACTGATAGTACCGTTTGTGACTTATAGTCGTTTTCATCGGTTTGGAAACTTGCAACAGTGATCCCAGTCACTTCAAGTTCTCATTCTCCATAGTTTAAGATATCATCCTTAGTTCTCCAAGATACTAACAGATGTTCTTAATATCAATCCAGTGACTATCACTTGGATTGACCTGTTTGTGAATCCATATGCTCAAAGCGTATGAGACACCAGGTCGCGTACATTTTTCAATGTACGAGTTCTCGGAGAGTTTTAACAACTTTAAATCTATCCCAGTAGATCTTTATTCCTAGAATAAAGGTTGTTATTCCCAAGAATTCTACGGATAATTTTCATGAAAGCTAAGCTTTCACCGATTATTTTATGGGAATATCATTTCCAAGAAATGACATGTCATCATTATTTATAGGACAGCCACTGTCAGTGCGCTCCTACTAACCTTCTTATATACACAAGTATCATTTTCGTATTGAATTAAATCATAAACTATTATGATTACATCAAAGCGATAGTTCCAAGAACCCAATGCTTGCTTCAATCCCTCCATGGATCGAATAACCTGCAAACCTTGTTTGCTAGTTTTGGTACGATAAAATCGTCAGGTTGTTTTAAACTTCCTCCAAAAGGTTTCCGTTTAAGGAAAGCGATTTTCCCGTTCAGCTATCATATTTCATAAATGAAACATGCAGCATCAGCAAGCATTATCCAAATAGATATACTGTGGCAACTGGTAAAAGGTTTCGTTATAATCAACACAAAATTGATAATGATACCTTTCAGCTACAAGCCTAGCTTAGTACGTTGGTATGTTGTCTTCCATCTATGTCTTCCTTGAAGACTCATATAGTACCAATAGGCACAATGCCTTGCGGTACATCAACTAGTGTCCAAACATGGTTGATATACATGGAATCCATTTCGGACATCATGTCACTTTGCCATAATCGGGAGTCGATACCTTGTATCACTTCCTCATACGTAGTCAGTTGGCATTCCTCAATAAGATAGACATCTTTATGAGGTAAGATCAGAAACCCATACCCCATGTTGTTTTCCGACTCTCTCCGACTTATGCGGTTCTTGTGTATTCGAAGATTACTGGTATAGTTTCATCCTTGATGAACTATTGGTGTTCCATTAAGGACTCGGTGCCTGGAATAGTATTACTTCGATTTTCATCGAGTTTTACTATCCTCATACTAACCATTGTATATCGGTATTCCTCTTAAGAAAATCGCATGCTGAGCAATAATCACATTGTTCTCTTAGTGAGTTGTACAAGCACTATGCTTATGGTTTCCCTATGATAACCTATAATTTAGCACTTATCCAATTTGAGTTCTAGTTCGGTATCATCCAAGCATATGCCCAGCATACCCAAATTTTCAGGAATGTGAAACCCAGTTTCTTTCCTGTTCATATCTAATAAGAATTCTGTCAAACAGATTTTTATGGAACCTTATTCAAAATAAGTTCTGCACTGTTATGCTTATCCGTTGAAGGAAATGGTAGCTCAGAGTGACTCATGATTAACCTTATCATGTCCAACAAAATTTGGTTTATCCTGTTCGGACACACCGTCAAATTGACGTGTTCCGGGAAGAGTCCTCATTTGAAAGAATACTATACTCTTTCAAGTATACGAGAAACGTATTGCTTAAGTATTTTCTATTACGGTCTTACCGTGACGGTTTTAATACTTTAGCCGATCTGTTTGTCTATTTCGTGTCGAAACTTTAAAAGTTTTCAATTTACGTTCTTCAAAAGAAACACATAACCATAACGCGATGCCACATCCGTAAAGGTCATGAAATATTCATATCCACCTCTAGCCTAGCTAGACATGGGCCCACTTACTTCACTACAGATCGGTGGCATTTACACTTTTACCAAGTAAATAGTGTTTTAGGCACTTTGCCCAATGAACTAGATTCGTAGACTTTATTTGATTGGAATCAAAACAGTCAGAGTACCCACCCTTCAAAAGTGTGGATATACGAGTCTTGTTTCATTATGTCCCAGACAAAATGCCACTTATAAGTTTCATCTGATCAAATCAGTTTGAGCTATTTGTTTGTCATGTTATATGTTCGAGATTTATTTATATTCAAAATATAATTTCTGTTATTCACATCTAATGTGTTTTATCTCAATATTATCTTTATATAATAAAATAGTTTAGCGTTCTAGAATATAAAGGTACACTCGTAACGAGTTATACTCGATGTAGAGATAATGTTTATTGTCAAACTAGTTACATTATAATAGTTTCAAAATTTAGGTACACACCCGAATGTAGTTCCTAAACTTAGGTATCTACGGTTAAAACAGCGATTTATGTCTTGTTTTCGATTCGTAGATTAATCCATCTGAAATCAGTATCCTGCTCATAGCAGATGCTACACACCAGTACATATTTATGTATCACACTAAGTATTTAAAATCCAATTTTAATACTAGTAGTGAACATGATATGAAAAACATATTTTAAGTCAGTGTCTTGCCCGTCTTCAATTCCTTCATGTCTGCCTTGTCCGTACGGCAGTCACGCTTCAGAGACCCCGTTTGCCACAATTTAGGCAGACATTTTGGGATTTGTCCTTTATCTTCCCAGAAGATTATAATGATTTTGCCTTTCCCTTTTTTCAACACTCCAGAAGCTTTTGGCCGAGCCTTGGCCTTCTAGAATATTGAAGTAAGGTGCGCCTTGCGCTACTTGCCTAATTACAAAGTTTGACTTTATCTCCTTGAGAATAGTCATTAACTCTCCAAGAGTTATTAATTACAATTTAGTACTTATAAAATCTAATTATAGATCTACAAAGATCCTTCAATTTCAATATCATACTTTGAGGATCTAATCCTTAGTTCTGAATAAGAAATTAAGGAGTCTACTGTGACAAGCTTAATGGATTAAGCACTTAAGTTATCATCACATGAATCTTCCAAAGATTATGCTCTACTATTTTCTCAACTCTGGGCTTAGGCCTAATATGTTATTTTATCAAATAAAGTAACTTATTAGATTCCAGGGCCATCCTGAAATTTTATTCCCAATTTGAAAATTAAACCATTTAAATACATTTTCCCTGTGATTATGTTTTAAATGTCAATCTTTTAATTTCATCTTGATTCTAATAGTCCAACTATTTAATCAAAGATTTAGGTACTATTAAATATAATGATTATTATAGTCCAACTATATTAATCAACTATACTTTAATTGGTTAAATTCAATTATATAGATTACTATAATCCAATTATAAAATCAACTATATATTGAATTAGTTTGAATACAATCCAATTGTTTTATTAAAACAAAAATTTAAATATTAGTCCAACTAACATTTAATTTATTTGATGAATGATATTTGTTTGAGCGCGTATGGCAAGTAACTAAACGAATATTGCAAATTTAATACTTGCCCCCCACTATTTTTCGGCGAGCCTCTAACCCTCTGTCGAGTACTCGGGAAACCGTGTTTCCTAGTGGGCTAGGATCCCGTTAAATATCACACAATCTTGACTTTGACCAACAAATTGTATGATATTTAACTAGGTAGATCTCTAAGATCAATTGGATCCAATCCAATTCCTAGATCCAGTAGGTGGACATCCAAGTCCGAAACATATATCTTATATATGCCAATATATCCAATATATTACCTAACCTTTTTCCTCTGAATCTACAAAGCTTTGGCTTTGGCACAACAAACTTAGTGATCCCAGTTAAGCGCGACCCATTGACCATGGAAAACTTCGTAATCAATATCGATGGACAAGAAGTGGTCTTGACTTTGGACAACAACCACAACTTGGACAAGACATCAATATAGAACAAAGCTCTCGTGATTCAAACACATCCTCGACGGACAAAGGCCTTGACTTTGGCCAACAAGCCAATGCCAGTCTTGGATCTTGAGTGAGAATCACTCAATGGAAGGAAAAACGCTTAATATTTGTGAGGATTTTTCGCGTGCAAATTGGCAACCAATTTATTATCTTTGTTAAGGTCTCATCATTATACACCCTTAAACATGCATTCTAAACACATAATAAAGCGCGTATAATAAAATAATAATGATATGCGGATGAATATTTTACACATTGATCCTAGATCAAATCTCTCAATTTCTCTCTCCCGCTAGCACATGTATTACTTCTACCCATTACACTACACTTCTAAAGAAACCTCATTTACATTGAGGGGAATAGGTGAGAAGAGAATACAGAGAATAAGGAGGTAATAAGGCTGGACACGCAGGTCCAATTAATAAATTCCAAGTTTATTACAACAAATTCTAAAATTGCCCCACTCATCTAATATCCATCCGATATATATTATTCATGCATCGCAACCATGTATTCACACAAGCATGCTATCAATCAATCTAATCAAATTAATTAATCTGATAATTAATGACCATCCAATGTTCAAACAACGATTTGATTTTGCGCGAGTCAAACTCGTTTTGCGAATAAGTACTCAAAGTACGAATTCTCGAATTAAATTAAACTACATAATTAAATCCAATTCAATTTGTATTTAATACTAATTCGCTATTTAATTCCAAATTAAATACTACACTTTATTAACGAACCTTTACGACTTAAATTCCAAATTTAATCGTTACGGGTCTCAAAGCCCGATTGACATCCAATGTCGTTCAATTAAAGTCTAATGGGCTTTCAATTAATTTCTTAAGGCGTGGGCTTCGGCAACCAAAGCCCAATCAAGGAATAACCCCATAAGCCTAGAAATCAATTTCGGCCCATTAGGCTCAATTAACCTTTAAAGGCCCAATAGTCGCATTTGGACTTAACGGAAGTGGTTTTTGGCCCAATTGGATCGAACCAATTTAGCCTAAAACCAACTTGGTACAACCAAGCCCATTAAAGCCCAATTACAACATTTCAAGCCCAAATCCAATTTAAGCCCAATTAATTAAATCATAAAAGTCCAATTTCATAATCTAATTAATTCTAAAGTGTATAACATAATTAATTACCCAACTCAATATTTCCAAAACACCAATTAGCCCAATTAATCATGTTCATTAACATTAAATCATGTCCAACACAATTTATGAAAAATCAATCCCATCACATGCTTTATAAGTCTCGGCCAAAGGGGAATTTCAAAATCGATTCGGTTTCAATCCAACTAAATCCACAATCGACATTAAATCCACATTCCCGAATGATTCCAACTCATCCAATGAATCAAAAATCAAAAATCCAAGACTTAGGGTACTAAGTGTATTCGGCCAAGCCTAAACATTTGGGCAAAAATGATTCAATCATGATTTCATAAAAGTGATCCAATCAATCCTCAATAAAACATGTTTTAAGCATACTCAAACATCCAATTTAATTAAATCATGTTCCCTAAGTCATATTTCATGCTTTTACTCCACTCTGATACCATTGTTGGAGTTTCTACGGTCCCGAGGATCGAACATAAGCATTAAAACATGTGTGAGTGCAATCAAAGAAGTTGTGGAATACTTACATCGAACGGTTGAGTGATGCGGTGGACAACAAAAATTAATTTTCTGCCTCCAAGGCTCACGGCAGTGAGCAGTCCACTTTCCTCCATTTTTTAGTTTTGGATCATCTTCCAAGCTCCAAGCTTTGTCATGGTGATTCCAAGCTCATGGGTGGACTTCCCTATCACCTTCACATGTCTCTCGGAGTGCTAGCTCTTGATGTTTTGCCACAAAAACCATCACACTTTGCTTCCCATCTTCTCGGTTTTGCCCAGCAGAAAACCAGTGAAAAAATGCCCATTTGGGTGTGAAAGAGAGAGAAGAAAAAGAGAGGAGAGTTGTGGTTGGTTTCTAATTTGTGTATCTTATACACAAATGTGAATTTCAAATTCATTTACAATGAATTTGGCTTTCAAAAAGTCAAGCCTTTAAGGCTCCAACCACTCACATCAACTCCATCAATCATGAATAGTGACTAGTGTCAATCACTCAAAGTGAAAGACATCTATCACTTGATTGACGTATGATGTGACGCTAGATACGACTAGCGATTTGACGCTTGATTTGACTTGCGTGCCGCACTCGAATTCGAAATGCGAATACGCTCGTAAACAATCCCGGGTTCGGGTTCGCTAATTCCAAATTAACGAATTTTTCGTCGTCGTAATTAAATCTAATTTAATTAAATAATCATGTCAAGCACAATTACTATTCGCGTCGCTAACGAATTAATTCTAAATTAATTCGTTCACCCGAATTAAAATCTAATTTTAATTCCGCGTCGAAATCTAATTTCGTTTAATATATCGAATATATTAATTTACCGATTAATTCCAAATTAATCGTTCTCTTTCTTTAAATGATATTTTATCCCAGATAAAATATCTCCATAATTAATCCCAGATTAATTTTCTCTCTCATCTAATTAATCTAAGATTAATAAAGTGCGAGTCATACGTCATCGATGAATCTTCGGGAAGCGACCCATGAGATCCCCGAATATGTTGGCAGTAAATGCGATCGTCGGACTATCCGAACACGTACGTTCCAAGTACTACGTTTATACCGATTTACAAGACAATGTTGGCTTCTAGCAAAGCGACATGCCTACCCAATTCTCCAGAAATATCCTTACAGGAATATAGTGATCTGTATCAGGCGTAGTATACATAGTATTGCGTATTTCGATCCAGTATCGGATGATCACATGCAAGACCTGGGGCTGGTTCAGTGTCTACCTCGTACGAAGCATATATCGGATAACGAGAAACTAGTCTCTTTATTATCGGATAATCATGACCAAGTCATATTATCCAGATGGTTGCAACTCCTTAGAGAACCAGTTCTGTATCCCTGCGTGATCATCATCTCCATATGACTGGAGTGACACTTCCGTCTTGACATCACACCCAATACACTACGGTTCTCAATATACCCAGCAGAGGCTTACACAGAACCTGTTAAAGCCCTGGAAGACCAAAACCAAAGTATATTGATTGTCGCAAGTATTAGCGGTGTAAGTCTCAGGTTAAGACCAAATACGCCTACCCTGATTTCGGACTTCCATAGACACATAGTCATACTACCAATGGAATTCCGAGCGGGTCTATCCAGAGTGAAGCTATTTTCCGTACCATCGGTAAAACACAATCTCCTATTACACTTGCATGAGTATCCTATACCCAAATATATGAGAACTATGTCGTTATGCCCTCATAACGCGCACAAGTGTAATACTAGTCTTTTACGCATTTATCGATGTCCAATTTCTATAATACTCTTACTAGGGATATTTAATGATTTATCCTTCGTGGATTGATACTGTCTCATATCATTCTTATTCTAGGAACAAATTATAAGGACCTTCTATCATTTATACATCTTGGTGATCTAATCATAAATAATAAGAGAGCAATCTCCTTTGTCACATAGTTAATTTGTACAACAACACAATGATCTGTACAAATAGTGACGCTATAGGTCATAACTTTCCAACGTAAAGGCGATATAAAAATTTATCCATGAACCATCCATATAGGCGGTAAGAAAGTTTAATTACCAACCGACCAATCTGACGGTATCTTTACTTAGTCAGGTTTAACCAGATTAAAATGAATTACCAACCGGCCAATATAGCGTTATCCTCATTATGTCAAATTTTAAATAGTGTATATATTATAATTACGTGAGATTAATCTAAATAGCAATAGTAAAAGAATTACCTTTCACCTAGCAGGGGAAAGTTACCTCCTCATGATTGAATAGTAAAACTGTAAAAGTAAAAAAAAAATAAATTACTATTACTACAGTAAAATTACTATTACTATTACAGAACGTAATTAAAATTAATTACAAAACTGAAATTAAAAGAACTAGGTAGAAAACTCTCTATTTACATCAGAGAATTCAGAGAGAAAGGTACATATGAAACTGAAATCTCGAGCTCAATTTATAGACATTGATAGGCACCCGGTATCGCGACGCCCGTGATTTACGAAGTGGCTTGCGGAAGGCTCGACACGTGGCGATTCGGATAAGGAGATAAGGCGACACGTGGCACGACGGCTGGCAACTCAATGATTATGCTGATGAGGCGATGACGTGGTGACACGTGGCGAAAGGAATTGTCGGCACTATAGGATTATGACACGTGACACGGCGCACGTTAGCAGATCGGTTGTGATGGTGACACGTGGCACGACGCATGTTAGCAAAGTCAAAATTTTCAGATTCTAACACGTGGACCCAGTGCATGTTAGCATGGAGTGACGCAGGTTAGGCATCACGATGCCAAAGGCTTGTGCGTCGCGACGAGCCAAATGACCAAAAATGCCATTTTGTCCAATTTTTACTGTTTTGGCTCCAAATAACCTCCAGAATATCCTGAAACTTTATTTATCTACAAAATAACACAAAACACATCAAAATATTCACAAAACTCAAGAAACTATACATAATATTAGGTTAAATGAGTGGGAAATAGTGATACATTTACCACACAGCACACCCCTAAACCTAACATTTGGCTAGTCCTCGAGCAAAACACAAAATAAAATAAGATAAATAAATTTAAACTAAGCCACTTTCATAGGGATCACGGTTGCATTTAGCGTATGCAACAAGCCTTTAACCCCTAGGTGTCCCTAGTGGACGAGTTGTAGTCTCGTGAGGGTTTTCAGCATTGATACCTACAAATATTTTACAAAAGTAAAAGGGTAGTGAAACTAATGCACACAAAAACAAAAAGACAAGTGAAAAGAGAATAAAGAAGTTAGTGACTACTCAGGTGAAACTTCTACTCCAAGTTATTAATTGTTTTCTTTCTTTCTAAATTATTGAATAAGTAAATTCTCCGATTATATTTATCATTCTCCATATACACAGCCAACAAAATATTAATCAACTCATTTTTTCCCACAACAGTCACAAGTGCAGTTGATAAGAGAGTAATATTTTTGTCCTAAAGTTTTATCAAAATTCACACCTTTTGTAGTAATGGAATAATTTTTCTGATTTTTCTGATTTTTTTTTCTGATTTTATTTTTTATTTATATAAAATATCTTTCATCTATGTAACGAGCTTTGGGCCGGTGGCTCCTAGACCAGTTGGCTTTAGGGCACCAGGTGTTAAGATACCCATACGGACTTAATTACTCAGACTTCAGATATATATATCTTTTGCAACATCTCAATCCATGAAGCGAGCTTTGGGCCAGTGACTCCCAAACCAGTTGGCTTTAGGGCACTGGGTGTTAAAACACCATAACAGACTTAATAACTCGGATTTCAAATTTTTTTTTACTCCATCACTTTTTTTTTGAGATGCTTCCTCCAATTAAACTAGAGAACTGAATATTACAAATTTTTCAATTTTAGCTTATGTCCGTATGTTACCATGCATGTTGATAATACCTGCCAACTGAGCATATGAAGATCCATTTTAGTCAGTTTTATGGAGAATTTACAAATTAAATAATTTAAAAGGAAATAATTAAAAATTATCTTGTTTTTGAAAATGGGTTGAAATTGGTATCAGAAGTGGGAGCTCCTTACACAGCTATCTCTCACAAATTCACCTTTTTAGTCAAAATAAAAACACAAAAACGCAAAATATTTTTGTAATTTTCTGAAAATTTTTCAAATTTTTTTTTTTTACTTTTCGAAAAATTTTGGACTAAAAATAAAAACAACACACAACTAAAAACAAGATACTAATCAACTAATTCTCTCCCTCAAACCTAAATGAGACATTGTCCCCAATGTCTTAAACAGTAGAAGAATAGTTTAGAAGATAATACCTAGTTAGCTGAAATTCTACAAGAAACTAAAGGTTAAGATCCAGATTAATCCGACGCCTCTTACCACGATCGTTCTCGGACCATTTATCTTTGAAATGATAGGGTCAATTTGTGGTTCATAGGCTAATATTTGGTCAATTAGATCCAGAGCAGTTCTGGCAGTAAAAAGGAGTTCTTTCATAGGTTTTGTTACGAATTTCTTCTGGCATCATCAAGAAATACACAAAGAAAATCATAATATCCTTCAATGTTATAGAATCCAAGCGGTTTCTGGTGTATGTTCAAGTTTGCCCAAGATAACACCGTAAAAATTTCCTCCAATGTACCCAAGCCACCTGACAAAGCAATAAAAGTATCAGCACGGTTAATCATTTCTACCAGTTGTTCAGACATACCTGGCACAATTAGTTCTTCTCCGTTTGATGGTTCAATAAGATTTGTATCCGCCAAGTGTTTTGGAATGATTCCAATACTTGACTGCCTCATTCCTGTACGACCTTTGAAACGATCCCTATAAGTCCAAGATTGCCTCCGCCATAAACTAAGTGCATATTCCTTGCAGCTAAGACTCGACCCAATTCCTATGCTGATGTAGCATATTGTGGTTTAATACCAACACTAGTACCGCAAAACACACAGATATTTTCAACTCGTCTTCTCTAAGTGGCTTCCATGTTTTACTATGGATGTCTTTAAAAGTGCAATGATGAGTTGGATTTATAATACCTGAAAAGGGTGAGTAAAATAATAGCACTAGTACCTGCCAAATGATAATTATTAGTTAAATAGTAAAATAAATCGGGGTAGCCAAAAAGATATGGATCATGTCGGAGAAAATAAAAGAAAACAACAAAATAAATCACAATTATTAGGAAAAGACAAAGAGATATAATATGTACAAGAAACTTAGCGGCTTGATTGATGTCTATGCGACAGGGACAAGTTTCCCATCCAATTTTCTCATAAATTGGCAAACAGGGTCTTTTTGAGTCAGATTCTCGAGACTTAACTGTTTTCTTTCCTTTTGGAATTGTAACACACGAATTTCGTGATACACATATCCACTGGGATGCGTCTCAAGAGTTTTAGCTATGTCATCCAAAAACTCCTCACTCAGGCCATCCCTAATGAAATTAATCTTATCTTCGAGGTTATCAGACACCATTCCTAAAGAACGACAACGAGTATTACAAAACATGCGAGCATATTTGTAACAAACACACATTCTATTGGCTCTTCTCTTTTTAGCATAGGTGCTTCTTCATAAACTAGGCAGATGTGAAATAATAGAATCAGAGGACTCATATGCCAATCGGACTTGTGCTTCAATAATCCAACGATTGTCAGTAGGAATACCTTTGATCGTCAATAGTCTCATCCGTTCCAAGAGAGCTTTGTAAACTTTCATCAGAGATTTTTGAGGGAGAGAAGGAAATTGCTTGTGAAAATTTGCAAGAACTTCTTCCATCTTGAAATGACTTAATCTGTAAAAACTAAACATACAAAATTAAATCACACTAAATCACAATATATACAAAGACTACATGGCTTGCCTCCCTACGAGTGCTAAGTTTAAAGTCGTCAGCTAGACGTGACTGCCCGAACGTTATGCTGGATATGAAAGTGTGACACTTTTTTTTTTCGCTCGAATGATTCTCCCCAGTAGTGCTTGACACGCTGACTGTTAACCTTGCATGTTTCGTTGGTATTGGGATCCAGTAACTCAACAGCTCCATATGGTAAAACCTGCGTGATCACAAATGGACCTGACCACCTTGATTTCAACTTTCCAGGGAAAAGTTTCAACCTCGAGTTGTACAACAATACCTGCTGTCTTGGTTCCAAATGTCTGCGCACTATTTTTCGGTCTTGCCATTTATTGGTCTTTTCTTTGTACAATTTGGCATTCTCATAGGCCTGTAGGTGAAATTCCTCCAATTCATTGAGTTGGTGAAGTCTTTTCTCTCCTGCAGCTTGTGGATCAAGATTCAACTTCTTCAGTGCCCAGTATGCCTTATGTTCAAGTTCAACTGGCAGATGACATGCTTTCCCAAACACCAATCGATATGGGGATATACCAATGGGTGTCTTGTAAGCTGTTCGGTAGGCCCATAATGTGTCATCGAGTTTTATAGACCAGTCCCCCATTGTTGATCCAACGGTTCTCTCAAATATTCTTTTGATTTCCCTGTTTGAAACTTCAACCTGTCCATTTGAATGTGGATGGTAAGCAGTGGCAACCTTGTGAGTAACTCAATATTTGGATAGGAGTGCATCAAAATATATGTTTCAGAAATGTGTTCCACCATCACTGATAATTGCACGAAGTGTTCCGAATCGAGTGAAAATGTTCTTTTTCAAGAATTTGATCACTACTTTTGAATCATTGGATGACAGTTCAATTGCTTCAACCCATTTGGAGAAGTAGTCTACAACAACCAGGATGTACAGATTTCCGAATGATGGCACAAAGAGTCCCATGAAATTAATACCCCACACATCGATTATCTCCACTTCCAAAATATTTTGCAATGGTCCTTCATTTCTCCTCGAAATATTCCCCGTTCTATGGCACCTGTCACATTGTTGAACAAAACGATAAGCAGCTTTAAAAAGATTGGGCCAGAACAAACCTGATTGTAGGACTTTTACTGCAGTTTTGTTCCCGCTGAAGTGTCCGCTATATGGTGATGAATGACAGTGCTACAAAACACTGTTGACCTCCTCCCGTGGAACGCACCGTCTCAGTAGTTGATCAGCATAACGTTTGAACAGGTACGGCTCATCCCAAACATAGTGCTGGACTTCTTTGAAAAACTTCTTCTGTTGCTGAGTTGTCCATTCCAATGGTCATTTTCCTGACAAAATGTAGTTGACATAGTCAGCATACCAAGGGACTTCCTATTGTTTCATGGCAAATAGATGTTCATCTGGAAAAGTTTCTTTGATTGAAAGTTCTTTGCCAGCTGTTTCTCCATTCTCGAGTCTCGATAAATGATCTGCCACTTGGTTTTCTATCCATTTCCTGTCTCGAATCTCTACATCAAATTCTTACAGAATAAGTATCCAACGAATCAATCTGGGTTTAGCATCTTTCTTCAAGATCAGATATTTGATTGCTGAATGATCTGTGTAGACCACCACTTTGGGACCCAGCAGATAAGAGCGGAATTTGTCAAAAGTGAACACAACTGCAAGCAGCTCATTTTCAGTGGTTGTGTAGTTGAGTTGAGCTTCATTCAGGGTTCTGCTGGAGTAGTAAATGGTGTGGAAAATCTTTGTTTTGCGTTGTCCCAAAACCACACCTACAGAAAAATCACTAGCATCGCACATCACCTCAAATGGAAGGGTCCAGTCTGGTGCTATAATGATGGGGGCAGAGACCATCTTCTGTTTTAAGATTTCAAAATCTTCTTGGCATTCTTTGCTGAAGTTGAAAGGCACATCCTTCTCCAGAAGATTGCAAAGAGATTTAGTAATCTTGGAAAAGTCTTTAATAAATCTCCTGTAAAAACATGCGTGTCCAAGAAAAATCTGAATCCCTTTGACAGATGTTGGTGGAGATAGTTTTTCAATTGTCTCGATCTTTGCTTTCTCTACCTCGATTCCATTTTATGAGATCCGGTGTCCAAGAACAATGCCTCCTTGCACCATGAAGTGGCATTTCTCCAAGCTGAGTACTATGTTTGTATCTTCACACCTTTGTAACACCAGTTCCAGATTTTGCAAGAAATGGTCAAAAGAATCTCCAAACACAGAGAAGTCATCCATGAATACCTCCATACTCTGCTCCAACATATTTGAGAATATGGCCATCATGCAACGCTGAAATGTGGCGGGGCATTACATAATCTAAATGGCATCCTGCGAAAAGCAAAAGTACCATAGGGACATGTAAATATGGTTTTCTCCTGATCTTCTAGGGCGATAGCAATCTGATTGTACCCTGAATATCCATCCAGAAAGCAATAAAACTCATGTCTTGCCAGTTTGTCCAGTATTTGATCAATGAAAGGAAGTGGAAAATGGTCCTTCCTCGTGGCTTTGTTCAGCTTCCGATAGTCTATGCATACTCTCCATCCAGTTACTGTTCTTGTTGGAATCAGCTCGTTCTTTTCATTGGTTACCACAGTAATTCCTCCTTTTTTCGGCACACACTGCATAGGACTCACCCAACTGCTATCTGAGATGGGGTAAATGATGCCAGCATCCAACCATTTGATTATTTCTTTCTTTACAACTTCCTTCATGATTGGATTGAGTCTCCATTGATACTCCACTGTGGGTTTATACTCATCATTCATCAGGATCTTGTGCATACAAAATGATGGACTAATGCCTCGAATGTCTGCTATAGTCCAGCCAATGGCTCTCTTGTGCTCTCGTAACACTCTCAATAATTTTTCTTCATGCTCTAATGTTAGTGAAGAAGAAATAATAACAGGTAATTCAGAAGAGTTTCCAAGAAATGCAAACCTGAGATGGCTCGGAAGTAACTTCAGCTCCAACTGCGGTGGTTCTTCAATTGAGGGCTTGATTCGCTCTTTCTTTGGTAGTTCTGGGCTTTCAATTGGTGATGTCACTTTGAAACGAAATGGCTTGTCAAGATAGTTGATACATTCTAGAATTTCAGTATCAAGCTCGCTGTCAGTCATGTTGGTGATACAAGCTTCAAGTTTGTCCGTGGGAATTGTATATGTATTCTGGATGATACTGTCAACAACATCAATTCTGAAACATTCTTCCTCATTTTCGTCACTTGGAAATTTAATGGCTTTGAAAACATTGAAAGTAACTTCTTGGTCCTGAACTTCTATGGTCAGTTGTCCTTTTTGTACATCAATCACAGTTCGACCTGTAGCCAAGAATGGTCTCCCAAGAATGATAGGCACATCTTTGTCTTCTTCCATGTCAAGGATGTCAAGGATGATGAAATCTGCTGGACGAATGAGTTTGTCAACTTTGACCAGCACATCTTCAACGACTCCTTTCGAAAATACGAGCGTACGATCAGTAAGTTGTAGTGAGATTAAGGTAGGCATTGCTTCTCCAATTTGCAGTTTCCTGTAAATAGAAAAAGGCATTAAATTAACACTTGCACCTAAATCACATAAAGCCTTACCGCTATAATGTTCTCAAATGGTGCAAGAGACTGTGAAACTGCCAGGATCTTTCATCTTTGGGGGAAGTTTCCTCTGAATGATGGCACTGTATTCTTCTGATAATGCTACGGTCTCATAATCTCCCAATCTCTGTTTTCGTGAAAGAATGTCTTTCATGAATTTGACATAGCTGGAAATTTCTTCCAATGCTTCTGTGAATGGGATATTGATATGCAGCTTTTTGAACACCTCCAGAAATCGAGCAAACTGCTTGTCCAATTATTTTTCTGAAGACGCTGTGGAAAAGGTGGAGGTGAAGTGATCGGTTCTTTTTCCTTTGCTTCTTTTTCCTCCATCTGTGGAACTGCATCTTTAGGAACTTCTTTGATTGTTACCTTGATTCCAACATCTTTGTTGATTTCAGTACTCCTTTTCAAGGTAATGACTTGACATTGCTCATTCCTTCGGTTCCTTGGATTTGGTTATGTGTTGCTGGGAAGATTTCCTGGCGGTCTGTAACTCTGAGCAATGGCCAATTGTCCAATTTGATTCTCCAGTGCTTTGATAGAAGCTGATTGGCTTTGAAACATAGCTTCATATTTTTTTAACTAAGCTAGCACTTCTGCCATTACTGGTTTTTTTAATACTCATGGCCTTTGTTCTGTTGCTGGAATCTATGTGGTGGATAGTTCTTTTGCCCTGAATTGTTGCTCCATAAAAAGTTAGGATGATTCCTCCACCATCGGTTATAGGAGTTGGAATATGGATTGTTCCCCTGTTTGTTGAAATTGTTGACATAATTCACTATTTCTTCAAGATGGTTTGGCTCTGGTGCTCCTTCATATGGTGAACTTGTGGCTCTAATATTGCTTTACGTGCTGAGAGTCTCCATGTATTTGCATATCTGATCCAGCTTGGCACTGACTGCTGTATTTGCTCCAGCTTTATAAATTCATGCAATTCTTTGGATCATGCTCTTTTCTGTTGCCATAAGGAATTATTGTTGGCCATTTCTTCGATTAGGTTCCAGGCTTGATCTTCTCCTTTTGCCATCAAAGCTCTTCCAGCAATCAATTGTGGTTCTCATCAATCCAGAAAGTCCATTATATAAAGTTTGGACTTGAAGCCATTTTGGAATCTCATGGTGTGGACGTTTCCGGAGCAAATCTTTGTACCTTTCCCAAGCTTTATAGAGAGTTTCTGAGTCAAGTTGTACAAAGGATGTGATGTCATTCCTCAGTTTTGTTATTCTGGCTGGTGGAAAGTACTTTGCAAGGAATTTGGTGGCTAGATTGTTCCAAGTTGTGATGGAACCTGTTGGTAGTGAATGTATCCAAGCCTTTGCCCTGTCTTTCAAGGAATATGGAAAAACTCGTAGTCTCATAGCTTTTTCAGCTCCTCGGTTGTAATTGAAAGTGTCACAAACTTCCAGGAATTTGCTGATGTGGGCATTAGGATCTTCAGTTGCATTTCCCCTAAACTGAACTGACTGTTGTATCATCTGAATGCAAGTTTTGATATCACCTGCATTTGCTGGTAAGAGAGGAAGTACAATACATGAAATGAGGCCATCTACCACCGGAATGGTTCCGTCTCGAATGGGAATTGGTGGTACAACCTCCACAGGTTCAGGTTCCATGTTAAGGATTACTTCTTGGCCTTCTCGCTTTTCCCTTCTCAACTGTCTGATAGTACTTTAAATCTCTGGGTTAAGCGGACGGATTTCAAAGCTTCTGGTTCGTCTCATGTAGTGTCTGAGAACCTGAAACACAAGAAAGCAAAAAGAAAATTAGATACAAGTAAATGTATCTAACCTCAAAACTAATAATGAAAAGATAAATAAATCCTCGACAACGGCGCCAAAAACTTCACCGGTGCGTAATCACACGCGTATAACGCAAGCGCACGTATCGTTCAAGTAGTATAAAAAGTATCAATCCCACGAAGACTTAATACCTAATCTATTAATTTAATGAGGCCAAATGATTACTGGTATCGAATGGATTGATTGATTTGAAATGATGACTTAAAAATTAAATTTGAAACAAGTAAATAAAAATTACTTGAAAGTAGGTTTAAGAAAATTCAATATTAAGAAACTATCCAGGATTGTGAATCTTTCTAATATCTATTAAAAGATGAAATAGTTATTTTATGTTTGTGTAATGTATTAGTTTACTAACCTGAAACACGAAATTATGCGAAATCCTCTGTCGATGGTCAGACGCAAATACCCACTACAACCCAATTGAACCATATGTCTATGTCAACCAAATTACCTGGATTCATTAAGATTGAGTTCCAATTAAGGTTAACCCCGCCCGACAAGTATATGTCTATCCTGTAAGGAAATCTATTAAAGGGTTATTTATCCTCAAGGAAGACGTGGGCTATTAAGTCTAAGGCTGGAACCTAAAATTCATTTGTCAAGTTTATTTTAGATTTACCAGATCAATCTTATTAGTGGCCAGTTAACAAGACGCATTAAGCTTAAGACTTAATAAGTAAACCTTTAAATTACCCAAACTATAAAATACCCTTTTATAAACCGGTGATATTAGAACTCATCACAACCCCAGATAACTAACTTAGTTACGACACATAACTAGGGCCATTAAAAACTTAAAAGAAAAAGACATTAAATAAAGTACTGAAAAGTAAATGCGGTAAAGTAATAAAATAAAATGCTAAGGTAAAAGGAATTACTTTTACTACTACTATTTTAGATATCTCCCATAATATAATATATAAACTTGTGATAATTTACCAACCAGTCATATAGGCGGTAACCTGATTAAGTCAAATTAAGTCCGACCAGCCATAAAGGCGGTATAAAAATTTATCCATGAACCAGCCATATAGGCGGTAAGAAAGTTTAATTACCAACCGACTAATCTGGCGGTATCCTTACTTGGTCAGGTTTAACTAGATTAAAATGAATTAACAACCGGCCAATATAACGGTATCCTCATTAAGTCAAATTTTAAATAGTGAATATATTATAATTACAGGAGATTAATCCAAATAATAATAGTAAAAGAATTACCTTCACCCTAGCAGAGGGGAAGTTACCTCCTTTGGTTGAATAGTAAAACTGTAAAAGTAAAAAAAAATAAAATAAATTACTATTACTACAGTAAAATTACTATTACCATTACCAGAACGTAATTAAAATTAATTACAAAACTGAAATTAAAAAAACTAGGTAGAAATTTCTCTATTTACATAAGAGAATTCAAAGAGATAGGTACATATGAAACTGAAATATCGAGCTCAATTTATAGACATTGATAGGCACCCCCGGCGTCGCAACGCCATAGCTCTTGGTGTCGCAACGCCCATGATTTACGGCGTGGCTTGCGGAAGGCTCGATACATGGCGATTCGAATAAGGAGATAAGGCGACACGTGGCACGATGGCTGGCACTCAATAATTATGCTGACATGGCGATGACATGGTGATGACATGGCGACATGTGGCGAAAGGGATTGTCGGCACCATAGGATTATGACATATGGCACGGCGCATGTTAACAGATCGGCTGTGATGATGACACGTGGCACGACACACGTCAGTAAAGTCAAACTTGTCAGATTCTAACACGTGGACCCGGTGCACGTTAGCATGGAGCGGCGCAGGTTAGGCATCGCGAAGCCAATATTTTACGCGTCGCGACGCGCCAAATGACCCAAAATGCCCGTTTGACCAATTTTTTACTGTTTTTGGCTCAAAAACCTCCAAAATATCCTGAAACTTTATTTATCTACAAAATAACACAAAACACATCAAAATATTCACAAAACTCAAGAACATACATAATATTAAGGTTAAATGAGTGGGAAATGGTGATACATTTACCACTCATCATGACGCTTATCACATTAGAGTTCCTCGGAAGGACCCAGAGCCTGGTGATCTCGACCATTCGGCACTTGACATGAATCGGCCTTCCAAGATAACAGACGATGATCTAGAATCGCTTCGACAGTACTATGACATCCCAACAGACGTCATTCTAAAGTTCTTTGTCTACACGATCATGTTAGTCAGTCAGGTGAGGGGTCAGTAGCTATTCTCCCGGTCTTTTTTGAATGTGGCCTCCCGGTTGCCATTCAACCGTAATTTGGTTGGTTGTTAGCTGAATAAAGATCGCGCCCTTGCCAATTAAGTCTGGACAGTTGGAGAATATTGGCTGGTCTCTACGTAATCTGGCACTGGGCGGGGCTTAGCGAGCCGACCTTTGAGGAAGTTAAAAGGCTGTACAGACTGAAAGCCAACCCTGGACTCATCACGGTTGATATTACCTCTCTGCCTATGCCGAGTCCTCCAACATTATCCGCAAACTCCCAGACTCAAATAAAAACGTCAAAATTTCATGGTTCAGGGAATTGGGGATGGGTTCTGAGAACATATGAAGAAGAGACTGCAATCCCATGTGTTTTCAAATCAGGAGGTTAGGACCCTAACTATTAGTGTTTCTGCTTCCTCCTTTCGCGATGAAATTCTAACTTCTTGACACTTCTCAGCCTGCTGGAGTGATGCTCCCAAGGTATCTCATCGAGTTCGGATGAGGATACGACATGCTCGGCGCTATGCCGATGTCTAGAAGAATTTAGTTAATGATGCTACTTTTGTTGAATCGGGACTTACTCGAACCGTCCCCCCGAAGATTTCTGGGCGAATAGATGGATTCTTACTAACTTTCAAACTAACCTCTTTATTTGCGAGACGTAAAATAACTTCGAATTTATTCGAATCCGATCTGACCACGTCATTGCCTTTGCCTTTTGTAGGAATGTCAAGAAAACCAAGATACGTGGAACAATTGGTCGATATTACAAAGAGGATCGGCCAATCTGGGGTTGAGCCTTCTCGGAAACGGCCAGTAGCTGCTGCAGCCAAAAGGAGAGCCGAAGAAATGGCCCCACTGATTATCCGAAGTTCGACCCCCGTTTCTGAAACAACTGCCTTCAAGAAAGAAGAGGCGTCTGATCGGGATAGGAGAAACTGGGTTTGCTCTGGAGATTGAAGAAGATCCGCTTCTGATCGGAGGACAAACGGCTCGAAAAGAGCGGAAGAAAACAGAGGATTCTTCCAAAAAAAATGGAAGGGTGTCGTGATACTTGGTGCTAAGGACCTCAGCCAAGAAGTAAGGGAAAGCACCTCCATCTTGTACCAGTGATCAACGAGCTGGCCAAAGTAGTTCCTCCAGCCAAGATCCCCAAGTACGAAGACCTTTCTCCTGAGGATGTCATTTCTATTGTCTGCTCCCAAGCAGCTAAGGTAATGATTCTTTTTCCACTTATGTTCCGAATCCAAAACTTAGATAATAACTTTTAATTTCTGTCCGGCCAGATGGCTTATTTGACCTCTCTCAACAAAGATCTCTTCCTGAGTCTTCTATCTGAAGGAGGCCAAGCTCAGAGGCTTCAAAGCAGAATTACTGAGATGGAGGCCGCAATGGGGAAGAAGGACGAGGAAATAAGGAACCTGGAGCTGGTCGTTGCTGAAGTTCATTCGACCAAAAAATCTCTTAAATCAGCGGTTTCTATGGAAATGAAGAATACTGAGGCTGCAAAGAAGGATTTGGAGACGGTCCAGGCTGACATTAGGATCTTGAAGGTAGAGATATGCAGTCTCGAGTCTAAACTGAGCGCTAAAGATAACGAGATCAGAAAGAGAGAGGCTCATCTTGAAGAAGAGCAAGATGCAATTAGACTGTCAGGGTTAAGGATTGTGCTGATATTATTCCAATGGTGCTGCCTAATTTAGACATGAAACCAATACATGTAGCCATCTGATTCTGTAAGGGGGAGATTTCTAAGGAAGAACTTTTGAAATGGCTGCCTCCTCCTCCAGAGGAGGTCTTGAACCCTGATCTCATTTCAGTTGTAGCTGTGCCTTCCTTGCCTGAGGTGAGCCACCAAAGGGTTGTGCTTCTGAAGTCATAGCTGCCGAAATCCCTCTGATTGCTCATACGGAAGCCTCGATCCCTCCTACTAAAGTTGAACCCATTCGTCTGCCATCTGATCTTGTTGAAGAGGAAGTAGGTGCCCTTGTGCAGGCTGATGAATATGGGTGACTCGTATTTTTATAGACTTTAAACAAAAATACTTTTGTAATAAATCTTCACAACTTTACTTCATTTTTGCCAATACATGCTTTATTGTACTTCCAGCCTTTTGAAATCAACTCCAGTTACACCTTAATAAACAGTCAATCGTGGTTTGGTGGACCGAGGGGACATAAACCGACCAACACGTTGGGAGAGAGACTTGATTCCAGGGGAATGTTATATCCCTATACCAAAAAACTAACTCGGTGGGACGTAACCCAACCCCGAGCTGAGAAAGACATCTGGCTCTGAGGGAATGTTACATTCCAAGACCAAAAAACTGACTCGGTGGGACGTAACTTGACCTCGAGCTGAGAAAGACACTTGGCTCTGGGGGAATGTTACATCCCCAGACCAAAAAACTAACTCGGTGGGACGTAACCGACCCCGAGCTGAGAAAGTCACCTGGCTCTAGGGGAATGTTACATCCCCAGACCAAAAAACTGACTCGGGGGACGTAACCTGACCTCGAGCTGAGAAAGACACCTGGCTCTGGGGGAATGTTACATCCCAGACCAACCCCGAGCTGAGAAAGATACTTGGCTCTGGGGAATGTTACATCCCCCCAAAAAAACTGACTCGGTGGGACGTAACCCTACCCTGAGCTGGAAAGACATTTGGCTCTGGGGAATGTTACATCCCCAGACCAAAAAACTGACTCGGTGGGACGTAACCCGACCCCGAGCTGAGAAAGACAACCTGGCTCTGGGGGATGTTACATCCATATACCAAAAGCTGACTCGGTGATACGTAACCGACCCCGAGTTGACGGCGTACAGAGGCCTCGGCAGAATGAATCCAGCCCTGACCGAATAAGCTATGAAGTCTCGGCGTAAGAGGTCCCAACCCCTAGCTGATTGCGTACAGAGGCCTCGACAGAACGAATCCCGCCCCTAGCTGAATAAGCCATGAAGTCTCGGCGGAACAGGTCCAACCCCGAGCTGATGGCGCATAGAGGCCTCGGCAGAATGAATCCAGCCCCGAGCCGAAGAGGCATGAAGTCTCACACGAAAGGGAATAAAACAAACACCCTTCGAGGATTTTACTAACTCTGGCACTGGCGTCCCTTACCAGACCAGCGAAAAAAAAAAAAAGCAAAAATCCAGAATAAAATCGGTGAAATGGAGGTGACTTAGCATGTTCCTTTAAAAAAACTTTTTTTAAATGGTAAATAACAACTCGGATCCCTTCAGACAGCGTCCCGTCCGAATTTTCCAAAATAATTTTGAATCTTACAATTCGGTGTCTCGTTGATCCGAGATATGGATCGGTGAGCGGCCGAGACCTTAAGGGAAAAAACACCTCCTTATGCTTGAGCGGCTCTGGAGCCTACATACGCGACGAGGGAAAAAGCCTCCTCGTGCTATGCTTCTCTTTGATCCAAGTGGTCAGGCTAAACCTAATAGAACACACGCTCCCACAGTCGCCCTCCATAAATCGGTTAGACAGATTCATTCACGGGGGAATTGTGATACTGTTAACTTAGTTGGGCAAATTGCCTCGCGGGGACACTCCCTCCCCGTGATTACCATTCCGAGGTGTTCCTGAAAAATATAAGTCATGGGGTAGTACTTTCCGTCCTCGAGAGTTTGACACTACCACGAGGGTTCACGCGCTCTCTCATGCACTTCATCCCTTGAAGTAACTCTAACCCACTTAAAATGATAAGGGCCAGATCGGGCCACTTTATCCGGGGGTTTGATAATGACACCGGTGTTTGGCGTGCCACTGGTTGGTGCCTTTTCTGGCCTCAAATCATGACCTTCGCATCGAGCATGTCCTCGGAATATCGAATATGGCTTTCACATTTAATTAAAATCAGGCAAAGCGTGAGCAAGCTTATTAATTTAAATGTGAAAGTTTTATTCATACTCGTGGACATGTTGTCATTCTTACAACTCTATGCGGGTCATTTTAAGAGAGGCTCTATAACTGAGTCTTTGGTATTGATCGATCATCAGGATTTTCAATCTTAACAGCTTATTGAAAGTATTTTCTCAGTATTTCAGCGTTCCAAGGCTTTTTCAGTCGGGTACCGTCCAATTGTTCCAGAATATAGGCACCTGGTCTCACAATTTCCACAACGTTATACGATCTTTCCCACTTAGCACCTAATGAACCTTCCTCTGGTTTCCGGTATTCAAAGTAACTCTTCTCAGAACTAAGTCGCCTGGAAGAAAAGACCGAATCCGAACTTTCTTGTTGTAGAAACGAGCCATTCTTTGTTGATAGATCGCTGTCTTCATAGCTGACCTCTTCTGCTTTTCTTCAATTAGGTCAAGATGATTTCTGACGAGTTCCTCATTCTGCTCATTTTCGAAATACTGAACCCTATGATGTTGGTTATCCTATTTCTCTGCCGGAATGATGCCTCAAACCCATAGGATAAAGAAAAACGGGGTTTCTCCCATGGAGTTTTTACAGGTTGTCCGGTGTGCCCACCAATACCTCTGGTAATTCTTTGACACATAACCCCTTGCAAACTCCGAGTCGAGCTTTAAAATTAGCTTTAATAATTTGTTAACAGCCTTGACCTGTCCATTAGACTTGGGATGAGCAGGCGAAGCAAACCTTAAGGCAATCTGGAGATCCTCACAAAGCTTCCTAAAGCCTTTGCTATCGAACTGCTTCCCGTTATCAGTGATGATGGCTCGGGGAATCCCAAATCTGCAGATAATACTCTTCTTCAAAAACTCAATTGCTTTTTTCTCTGTGATTGTGGACAAAGGCTCGGCTTCTACCCATTTGGTAAAATAGTCTATGGCCACCATAGCATACTTTTCCTGTCCTCGCCCTTTCGGCATTGGCCCAATAATATCCAGACCTCACTGAGAGAATGGCCACGGGCTGGATAAAACAGTCAACTGTTCTGCTGGAAGGTGGTGGATAATAGTATTCTTTTGACATCCGTCACATTCCTCCTAGCTATCTTCATCTCGTCTTGATGCATAGTTGGCCAGTAAAAACCTTGCCTCAAAGCTTTAAATGTAATTGATTGTCCCCCAGCATGGCTCCCACAAATCCCTGCATGAATCTCTTGAAGCACATAATCAGCTTCCTCCTCTGCTAGACACCTCAAGAGTGCACTGTATAACCCTCCGGTATAGCACTCCTTCAATCAAAGAAAACCTGCTGCTTTTATATATCAATTTCCTGGCCTCTTTCTTTTCCTCCGGCACCTCCCCCTGTTTCCAAATATTTTCTGATCAGTTGGATCCAATGGGATCCAGCCTCTAGATCAAGCTTCATTACCTCAGGTTCTCCCACACTTTTTACCTAGAGACAAATTAAATGAATTTTTCTGGGCTCATCTGACCTAATTGACGAAGCGAGTCGTGCTAGATAATCTGCCTGATGATTATCCTCCCGACCGATCTGCTCGAATTCTACTATCCCCATTCTTCCGACCAATCTTTTTACCGCTGCTAAGTAGGCTATCATATTCGACTCTCTGGCCTGAAATTTCCCTTTCAATTGTTGGATAGCTAACTGGTAGTCACTTTTTATAGTTACATCACGAATATCCCTTGCTGCGCATAACCTTAAGCCAGCCAAAATTGCTTCATATTCTGCTTCGTTGTTAGTGGCCTCGAAGGCAAATCTTAGGGCATATATGGTTTCTTCTCTTTCACCTCTTTTCAACACAATCCCGGCTCCACTACCTTGTGAACTGACGGAGCCATCTACCGACAACTCACATCCTCTTTCTATGATTGTTAGAACCTGAGAGGTCGTAAATTATGCTACAAAATCCGCCAGAGCCTGACCCTTTATTGCTGCTCTTGGTAGGAAGGAAATGTCGTGATCACTTAACTATACCGACCATTTTACTAACCCACCTGAGACCTCTGGTTTTTATAGGTTCTGACTTAATGGGCAACTGGTATAGACTCCAATAGGGTGGCCTGGAAATAAGGTCGTAACTTCCGGGTCGCTGTAACTAATGACAAGGCGATCAGCTCATGCGTTGAATATCTAGTTTCAGCATCTAATAGAGCTTTGCTAACATATACACAGGCTTTTGAAACTTATCGGCTTCTTGTATCAATACTGAACTTACAGCATGCTCAGAAACAGCTAAATACAAGAATAATGTCTCACCCGGGATTGGTTTTTGCAAAAAACGGGGGCTGTGTCAAGTACTGCTTCAATTGCTGGAAGGCCTCCTCGCACTCTGCTGTCCAGTTGATCTCTCTCTTTGCCTTTTTGATAATTTTGAAGAAAGGATGACACTTGTCGATTGCTCGGGAAATAAAACTATTCAGTGAGGCCACTCGACCGGTTAAACTTTGTACTTCCTTGGCCGTTCCTGGAGACTTTAAATCTAGAATAGCTTGGATCTTCCGAGGGTTCGCCTCTATGCCTCTGAATCTCACATATAACCCAAAAACTTTCCAGAGGCTACTCCGAAAGTGCACTTTTCCGGATTCAACCTTAGGTCGTACCTCCGTAGTAACTCAAAAGTCTTCTTGAGGTCAGCCACATGACAAGATTGCTCCATGGACATGGTTATCATATCATCGACATACACCAGCATGGACGTACCAATGAGTGGCTTGAAGATTTTGTTTACCAGCCTTTGGAATGTGGCTCCAGCATTCTTTAGACCGAAAGGCATGACTTTGTAGCAATACATGTTGGAGTTTCTACGGTCCCGAGGATCGATTCAAGCATAAAAACTAAGTGCGAATACAACAAAGAAAGTCGCAGAATACTTATATCGAGCGGTTGAGCGATGCAATGAAGAATAAAAATCTTCAAGTTCCTTTCTAGAGTGCTCGGCAGTGGACTGTTTTGGTCTTCAAAAATTCGGTCCAAGCTTAAAGCTTTTGGGTGGTATGAATCCATGCTCACGTGTGCGGTTCCCTATCACCTTCGTATGTCTCAAATGGTGTGCTAGCACTTGGTGATTTTTGCCACAACAACCATCTATTTCTTCCTCTCCATTCTCGGCATTTTGGGCAGAAAACAGAAGAGAGAAATAGCCCACTTTGGGCGTGAGAGAGGAAAGAATGAGTGAGGAGAGAATAGTCTTCGTTGGTAGTAAAAAGGTGTATCTAATACACTTTATTTGTTTTTCAAAAAAATCAAATAAAATGATTTACCAAAAGTCAAGCCAATCAAAGCTTTCCCAACTACCACCATCAATCAACTATTCACATCAATCAAGTGACAAGTTGTCAAGTCACTCAAAGTGACTAGACATCACATCACTCAAAGTGACAAGTGATTTGATGCTTGAAGTGACTAATGATTTGACGCTTGATGTGATTTACGTGTCGCACTCGAATTCGAAATGCGAATGCACTGGCAAACACTCCCGAGCTCGGGTTCGCTAATTCCAAATTAACGAATTTTCCGTTGCGACGTAATTAAATCTAATTTAATTAAATAATCATGCCTTACATAATTACTATTCACGTCGCTAACGAATTAATTCTAAATTAATTCGTTTGCCCGAATTAAAATCCGATTTTAATTCCGCGTCGAAATCCAATTTCTTTTAATATATCGAATATATTAATTTATCGATTAATTCCAAATTAATCACTCTGCCTCTCTTTAAACGATATTTTATCCTAGATAAAATATCTTCGTAATTAATCCTATATTAATTTTCTCTCTCATCTAATTAATCTTAGATTAATAAAGTGCGAGTCATACGTCATCGGTAAATCTTCGGGGAAGCGACCCATGAAATCCCCGAATATGTTGGCAGTAAATACGGTTATCGGACTATCCGAATACGTACGTACATATTACTACGTTTTTACCGATTTACAAGACAAGGTTGGCTTCTAGTAAAGCGCCATGCCTACCCAATTCTCCAGAAACATGCTTACAGGAATAAGCGATCTATATCAGGCGTAGTATACGTAGTATCTGCGTATGTCGATCCAGTATCTGATGCCATGTGCTAGGCCCGGGGCTGGAATTGTGTCTGCCCCGTACAAAGCATATGTTGAATGTCTGGTAACTAGTCTCTATAATCGGATAACTATGAGCTAGTCATATTATCCCGATGACTGCAGTACTTAAGAGTACTAGTACCGTATCCTATGTGACATCATCTCCACTATGACTGGAGTGATACTTCCGTCTTGACATCACACCCAACACACTCCGATTCTCAATATACCCAGCAGAGGCGTACACAGAACCTGTTAAAGCCCTGGACGACCAAAACCAAAGCATATTGATTGTCGCAAGTATTAGCGGTGCAAGTCTCGGGTTAAGACCAAATACACCTACCCTGATTTCAGACTTCCATAGACACATAGTCATACTACCAATGGAATTCTGAGGGGATCTATCCAGAGTGAAGCTGTTAGCCATACAATCGGTAAACACAACCTCCTATTACACTTGCATGAGTATCCAATACCCAAATATATGAGAACTATGCTATTGTGCCCTTACAACGCGCACAAGTGCAATACTAGTCTTTTACTCATTTATCGATGTCCAATCTCGATAATACTCTGACTAGGGATATTGAATGATTATACCTTTGTGGATTGATACTGTCTCATATCATCTCAATCAAGGAACTAATCATAAGGACCTCCTATCATTTATACATGTAGGTGATCTAATCACAAATGATAAGAGAGCAATCTCCTTTGTCACATAGTTAATTTATACAACAACACATGATCTGTACAAATAGTGATGCTATGGGTCATAATTGTCCAACAATCTCCCACTTGGCTTATAGCCAGTCACTCGAGTCCCGAACTATGTACGGTTCGCTCAAAATTTTGAAGAAAGGCTTTCGTTAGTGGATTTGCATGATTATCATCTGATGCGATTTATTCGATCATCACATCGCCACGATGTATGATCCGAACGAATCAGATGAATAGTCGAAGTATGTATATGGATCGTTGATGAGACCATTAATTCTTTAGCATGCGCTGTAGCCTAGCTCAACTGCTAACAGAACTACATCTAATCTAATTAGATTTGTTATCGACCCAAATGGCTTCTATTGCTGCCTCAGCTGCAGCAATTACCCGCATTTGTTGTTTATTCGGTAACAGTATCTTGCTTAAAAGGTTTCTAGCTCACTGTTCCGTTATTCAAACTGTATAGTACCGTTGTTTTTATCGGTTAGGAAACTTGTAGCAGTGATCCCAGTCACTTCAAGTTCTCCTTCTTCATAGTTTAAGACATCATCTTTAGTTCTTTAAGATACTAACGGATGTTCTTAATATCAATCCAGTGACTATCACTAGGATTGGCCTGTTTGTGACTCCATATGCTCAAAGTGTATGAGACACCAGGTTACGTATATTTTTCAATGTACGAGTTCTCGGAGAGTCTAAACAACTTTAAATCTATCACAGTAGATCTTTATTCCTAGAATAAAGGTTGTTTCTCCCAAGAATTTTACGGAGAATTTTCATGAAAGCCAAGCTTTCACCGATTGTCTTTATAGGAATATCATTTCCAAGAAATGACATATCATCATTATTTAGGACAGTCACTTTCAGTGCGCTCCCACTAACCTCATTATATACACAAGAATTATTTTCGTTTTGAATCAAATCATGCACCATTAAGATTACATCAAAACGATAGTTCCAAGAACCTAATGCTTGCTTCAATCCAAACATGGATCGAATAACCTACAAACCTTGTTTGCTAGTTTTGGTACGACAAAACCGTCAGGATGTTGTAAACATCCTCCAAAAGGTTTCCGCTTAAGGAAAGCGATTTTGACGTTCAGCTGCCATATTTCACGAATGAAACATGCAGCATCAGCAAGCATTATCCAAATGGATTTACCATGGCAACAGGTGAAAGGTTTCGCCGTAATCGACACAATGTTGATAACGATATCTTTTCGCTACAAGCCCAGCTTAGTACGTTGGTATGTTGCTATCCATGTATGTCTTCCTTGAAGACTCATCAGTACCAACAGACACAATGTCTTACAGTACTACAAATAGTATCCAAACATATTTGGTATACATGGAATCCATTTCGGACATGATGGCACTTTGCCATAATAGGGAGTCGATACCTTGTATCATTTCCTCATACGTAGTCGGTTGGTATTCCCTAAAAAAATTGACATCTTTATGAGGTGAGATCAGAAACCCATACCCCGGGTTATTTTCTAACTCTCTCCAACCTACGTCGTTCTTGTGTATTCGAAGATTATTGGTACAGTTTCATCCTTGATGAACTGTTTGTGTTCCATTAAGGACTTGGTGCCTTGAAAAGTATGTTGGATAATTATGACCCATAGCGTCACTATTTGTACATATCACGGTGTTGTTGTACAAATTAACTATGTAATAAAGGAGATTGCACTCTTATCATTTGTGATTAGATCACCTAGATGTATAAATGATGAGAGGTCTCATTGATTTGTTCCTGAACCGAGAATGATATGAGACAGTATCAGTCAACGAAGGATAAATCATTAAATATCCCTAGTCAGAGTATTATCGAGATTGGACATCGATAAATACGTAAAAGACTAGTATTACACTTGTGCGCGTTTGTGAGGGCACAACGGCATAGTTCTCATATATTTGGGTATAGGATACTCATGCAAGTGTAATAGGAGGTTGTGTTTCACCGATGGTACGGGAAACAGCTTCGCTCTGGATTGACCCCCGCGGAATCCCATTGGTAGTATGACTATGTGTCTATGGGAGTCTGCAATCAGGGTAGGTGTATTTGGTCTTAACTTGAGACTTGCATCGCTAACACTTGCGACAATCAATATACTTTAGTTGAGGTCGTCCAGGGCTTTAACCGGTTCTGAGTAAGCCAATTCTGGGTATATTGAGAATCGTAGTGTGTTGGGTGTGATGTCAAGATGGAAGTATCACTCCAGTCATAGTGGAGATGACTGTCACGTAGGATATAGAACTCGTTCTCTTAAATGCTCGAGCTATCGGGATATTATGACTAGGTCATGTTTATCCGATTAAAGAGACTAGTTACCAGACATCTGATATGTGCTTCGTACGGGGCAGACACAATTCCAGCCACAGGCCTAGCACGTGATCATCCGATATTAGACAGAAATACGTGTTACTACGGTATACTACGCTTGATATAGATCATATATTCCTGTAAGGATATTTCTGGAGAATTGGGTAGGCATGGCGTTTTGCTAGAAGCCAACCTTGTCTCATAAATCGGTATAAACGTAGTACGAGGTACTTACGTGTTCGGATAGTCCGACGACCGAATTTACTGCCAACATATCCTGAGATCTCATGGGTCGGTTCCCAAAGATTCACCGATGATGTATGACTCGCACTTTAATTAATCTGGGATTAATTAGAGAGAGAGAAAATTAATCTGGGAATAATTCTATGAGAGAGAAAATTAATCTGGGATTAATTACGGAGATATTTTATCTAGGATAAAATATTAATAAAAGAGAGAGAGAACGATTAATTTGGAATTAATCGATAAGATAATATATTCGATATATTATACGAAATTGGATTTCGACGCGGAATTAAAATTGGATTTTAATTCGGGCGAACGAATTAATTTGGAATTAATTCATTAGCGACGTGAATAGTGATTTCGCTAGGCGTAATCATTTAATTACGACGCGATGGAAAATTCGTTAATTTGGAATTAGCGAACCCGAGCCCGAGAGTGATTGCGAGCGCATTCGCATTTCGAATTCGAGCGCGTCACGCAAGTCACATCAAACGTCAAATCGCTAGTCGCATCAATTGTCAAGTCACTTGTCACTTTGAGTGATGTGACATGACATGTTGTCACTTTTATAAAGTGAAGAGATGTGATGTGAATAGTGATGTGTGTTGATTGAAAATGCACTTTTTGCTTTTTGCTTTTGACTTTTGTTTTTGAAATTTAAAATGGTAAATGCTTTATTTATTTGGGAAATATAAAAGCATTTTACAATTTTTTATTTTTCAATTAACACTCTCTCTCTCCAAAAACGTTTTTGGTCTTTGGAGCCAAAATATCATCTTCTCCCTCTCACGGTTTAGAACCGTTTTCTTCATCTTTTTTTTTTGGTTAGACCGAATTAGAGATAAGCAAAAGAAGAAGAAGTGCTAGCACACACCATGGGTCATTACAAGGTGATAGGGAAGTGAGTTTGTGAGCATAGAAAGCTTGAAGCTTTGAGCTTCCATGGAGTTCTACCATGACCGAATCTTGGAGGTTCAACAAGGGCCAAAATCGAGCAGTCCAAAGCAAGGAGGAGCCTTGGGCGAGCATATGGAGGGAGCTTGAAGGCTTGTATTCTTCATTTCATCAAAACCCATCAATGTGAGTATGAATTCCGCCTTATTCCTTTGATGTATTCATACATTTTCTTGCTTGAATTAGTTGATCTTGGGACCTATATTAGAAACCAACAATGGTATCTATGAGCTAAGTTCAAGCATGAAAAAATTAGGGTTAAAATTGGGTAAACTCAATTTGAGCATCAATTGGTTAAATTGTTTGATATAGTATACTTGAATGAGGTTGAATTGATGTTGTGCATGATCAATTTCATGAAATTTGGTTGGATCCATTTTTCCCCAAATTTGGGCATGACAAATTGGGTAAAATCAATTGAAGCATGATTTTGTTGATTTGATTGATTAAGTATGCTTGTATGTTGATTAATTGAAGTTGTGAATGTTCAATTTCATGGAATTTGGTTGGATCCATTTTTTCCCAAATTGTGTGTTGGCCAAGATTAATAAATTTGGGTAAACTTGATTTTGAGCATGTTTGATGAAATTGGATGATTTAGAATGCTTAAAGTATGTTTAATTGAAGATTGATTGGATCAATTTGATGAAAATTAGTTTGGAACAATTTTTCCCAAATTGCTTATGTTGGCCGAATACAAATAACCCATAATGTCTTGGAATTTTTTGATTTTTGAACATTGGATGTATTGGAAATCATTCGGGAATATGATTGAATGTCGATTGTGAAATTAATTGGATTGAATTCGAATCGGACGTAAAATCCCCAAATTGCCAAGAGACTTTAAAGCATGTAAAATGAGTTTGATTTTGATAAATTGTGTTGGACACTATTTGATATAGAAATGCATGATTAAGTATGCTAATTGATGTTTTAGAAATATTAATTAGGTGGTTAATTATGTATGACACTTAGGTTAATTAATTATGAAATTTGAATTTTATAAGTTAATTAATTGGGCTTGTTTTTGGAAATTGGGCCTTATAAGTTGTAATTGGGCTTTTGGGCTTTGTTGTACAAAGTTGGGTTTGGGCAAAATTGGTTGGATCCAATTAGGCCCAAAACCGCATCCATAAAGTCCAATTATGACTTAATGGACCTTAATTATTTAATTGGGCCTAATGAGCCAAAATTAATTTAAAGGCTTATGGGGTAACTCCCCGGATTAGACTTTGGTTATCGGTTTGACCCGAGTTGACCAAAAGTCTACGCCTTAAGAAATTAATTAAAAGCTCATTGGACTTTAATTAAATAAACGTTGGACGTTAATTGGGCTTTGAGACCCAAAATGATTGAATTTGGAATTTAAAACGTAGAAGGTTCGTTAATAAAAGTGTAATATTTAATTTGGAATTAAATAGTGAATTAGAATTAAATCCGTATTAAATTGGATTTAATTATGTAGTTTAATTTAATTCGAGAATTCGTACTTTGAGTACTTATTCACAAAACGAGTTTGACTCGAACAAAAATCAAATCGTTGTTTGAACATTGATTGATACATGCTTGTATGAATACATGTTGCGATGCATGAATAATGTATATCGGATGGATATTAGTAGGGTGGGACAATTTTGGAAATTGTAATAAATTTGATTTATTAATTGGACCTGCGTGTCCAGCCTTATCACCTCTATACTCTTTGTATTCTCTTCTCACCTATTCCCCTCAATGTAAATGAGGTTTCTTTAGAAGTGTAGTGTAACGGGTAGAAGTAAATACATGTGCTAGCTTTAGAGAGAGAAAATGATAGATTTGATCTAGGATCAATGTAAAGTATCCATCCGCATATCATTATTATTTTATTTCATATACGCTTTATTATGTGTTTAGAATGCATGTTTAAGGGTGTATGATGATGAGACCTTAACAAAGATAATAAATTGGTTGCCAATTTGCACGCGAAAAACCCTCAAATAATATTAAGCGTCTTTCCTTCCATTGAGTGATTCTTACTCAAGATCTAAGACGACATTGGTTTGTGGCCAAAGTCAAGGCCTTTGTCTGTCGAAGATGTGTTTGAATCACGAAGGCTTTGTTCCATATCAGTGTCTTGTCCAAGTTGTGGTTTGTTGGCCAAAGTCAAGACAACTTCTTGTCCATCGACATTGATTACGAAGCTTTCCATGGTCAATGGGTCGGCTTGACTGGGATCACTAGGTTGTTGTGCCAAAGCCAAGGCTTAGTTGATTCAGAGGAAAAATGTTAGGTAATACATTGGATGTATTGGAATATATAAGATATATGTTTCGGACTTGGACGTCCTCCTACCGGATCTAGGAATTGGATTAGATCCAATTGATCTTAGAGATCTACCTAGTTAATTATCATACAAATTGTTGGCCAAAGTCAAGATTGTGTGATATTTAACGGGATCCTAGCCCACTAGGAAACACGGTTTCCCGAGTACTCGACAGAGGGTTAGAGGCTCGCCGAAAAATAGTGGGAGGCAAGAATTGAATTAGCAATACTCGTTCAATTACTCGCCATACGCGCTCATTCAAATTATTTCGTTGTTAGATTAAATTTTAGTTGGACTAATATTTAAATTGTTGTTTTAATATACAGTTGGACTGTATTATAGTTGATTATATATAATTGGATTATATTAATCAATATATTTGAATTAATTAATTTCAGTTTACAGTTGATTTTATAATTGGATTATAGTAATCAATGTAATTGAGGTTAATTAATTTAAATTATATTTGATTGTATAGTTTGACTATTATAATCATTATAATCAATAGTACCACAAATCGTTGATTTAATAGTTGAACTATTAGAATCAAGATAGAAATGAAAGATTAGTGTTTAAAACATAATCCTGGGTGAAAATGTATTTAAACGACTTTAATTTTCAAATTGGGAATAATTTCAAGATGGTCTTGGAAATTAATAAGTTATTTTATTTGATAAAATAATGAATTATGCCTAAAGCCCGGAGTTAAGCAAATAAGTGGAATATGAAATTTGGAATATTCATATAATGATAATTATAGTGCTTAATCCATTATACTTTGATTTTAGAAAGTACTAAAATTGCAATAAATAATTCTTGGAGAATTAATGACTATTCCCAATGAGACAAAGTCAAACTTTGCAATTAGGCAAGTTGTGCAAGGCACACCTTACTTCGATATTCTAGAAACTCGAGGCTTGGCCAAAGGCTACTGGAATGTTGAAATTGGCAAAGGTAAAATCATTATAATCTTTTGGGAAGATAAAAGGATATATCCTAAGAAGGAATTGAAGACGAGCAAGGCTCTTACTTCAAATATGTTTGTCATAATTATGTTCACAACTAGTATTGAATTGGATTTTAAATACTTACTGTGATACATAAATATGTACTGTTGTGCATAATCTGCTTTAAGCAGAATACTGACTTCAGACGAGATTCATCTGCGAATTGAAAATGGGACGAAAGTCGTTGTTTTAATCGTAGATACCTAAGTTTAAGAACTGCCCTTCGGGTGTGTACTTAAATTAGGAAACTGTTAAAATATAACTAATTTGACTAGAAACATTATCTATATATCTCGTATAACCCGCTGCGGGTGTACCTTTATATTCTAGAACACTAAAGTGTTTTATTATATAAAGATGATATTGAGATAAACACATTAGATGTGAATAACAGCATTTATATTTTGAATATAAATAATATCTCAAAAACATAACATGACAAATAAATAGCTCAAACTAATTTGATCAGAAGAAACTAATTGTGGCATTGTTGTCTGGGACACAATCAAACAAGACTCGTATATCCACACTTTCGAAGAGTGGGTACTAGGACTAATTTGATTTCATTCAAATAAAGTCTATGAATCTAGTTTATTGGGCAAAGTGCCTATAGCACTATTTACTTGGTAAAAGTGTAAATGCCACTGATCTGTTAGCCCTAGTTCATAGTGAAGCAAGTGGACCCATGTCTAGCTAGGCTAGAGGTGGATATCAATATTTCGTGACCTATACGGATGTGGCATCGCGTTATGGTTATGTGTTTCTTTTAAAACACAAATCGAAAACTTTCACAGTTTCGACACGAAATAGACAAATAGATCAGCTAAAGTATTAAATCGTCACGGTAAAACCGTAATGAAAATACTTAAGCAGTAAGTTTCTTGTATACTTGAAAGAGTATAGTATTCTTTCAATGAGGACTCCTCCCGGAACACGTCATTTTGACGGTGTGTCCAAACAGGATTAACCGAATTTTGTTAGACATAATAAGGTTAATCACGAGTCGCTCTGAGCTACCATTTCCTTCAATGGATAAACTTTAAACAGTGCAAGAACTTATTTTGAATAAGGTTCCATAATAATCTGTTTGACAGATATCATATTAGATATGAAAGAAACTGGGTTTCTCATTCCTGACTATTTGGGTATGCTTGGCATATGTTTGGATGATACCAAACTAAAACCCAAAAAGGATAAGTGCCAATTGTAGATCATCCTAGGGATACCATAAGTATTGTACTTATATACCTCACATGAGAACAATTAGATTGTTGCTCACCATCCGTTTTTCTAAGAGGAATACCGATATGCAGTGGTAAGTAGGAGGATAGTATAACTCGATGAAAAGCGGAGTAATACTGTTCAAGGCACCGAATCTTAATGGAACATGAATAGTTCATCAAGGATGTAACTATGACCATTAATCTTCGAATACACAAGAACCGCGTAAGTCGGATAGAGTCAGAAAACAACCTGGGGTATGGGTTTCTGATCTCACCTCATAAAGATTTATATCTTATTGAGGAATACCAACTGACTACGTATGAGGAAGTGATACAAGGTATCGACTCCCTAATTATGGCAAGGTGTCATATAATCCGAAATGAATTCCATGTATATCAACCAGTTTGGATACTAGTTGATGTACCACAAGGCATTGTGCCTATTGGTACTATATAAGTCTTCAAGGAAGACGTACATGGATGGCAACATACCAACGTATAAAGCTAGGCTTTTAACGGAAAGGTATCGTTATCGACATTGTGTTGATTACGATTCAACCTTTTACCTATTGCCACGGTAGATCCATTTGGATGATGCTTGCTGACGCGAGCATAAGTTCTTGGAATTATCATTTTGATGCAATCATAATGGTGTATGATTTAATTCAAAATGAAAATGATTCTTGTGTAAATAAGAGGGTTAGTGGGAGCGCACTGACAGTGGCTGTCCTATAAAATAATGATAATACGTCATTTCTTGGAAATGATATTCCCATAAAATAAATGTCGACGAGAGCTTGGTTTTTGAAATACTCTCCGTGGAACTCTACATTGAAAAATGTACAAGACCTGGTGTATCATACGCTTTGAGCATATAGATTCACAAACAGGCTAATCCGAGTGATAGCCACTGGATTGATGTTAGGAACATCCGTTAGTATCTTAGAGAACTAAAGATGCTGTCTTAGTCTATGGAGAATGAGAACTTGAAGTGACTGGGATCACTGTAACAAGTTTCCAATAATCGATAAAGACGACTAAAAGTCGCAAACGGTACTATACAGTTTAAATAACGGTGCAGTGAGCTGGAAATCTTCCAAGCAAGATACTGTTACCGAATAAATAACAAATGCGGGTTAATTGCAGCAGCTGAGGCAGCAATATAAGTCATTTGGGTCGATACATATCTAATTAGATTAGATATAGTTCTGTTAGCAGCTGAGGCTAGGCATCAGCACAGGCTAAAGAATTAATGTTCTCATCAACGATCCAGATACATACTTATATATTCATCTGATTCGTTCGAATCATACATCGTGGCGATGTGATGATCGAATAAATCGCATCAAGATGATAATTATGCAAATCCGCTGACGAAAGCTTTTCTCAGCAGTTTGAGCCAACCGTACATAGTTCGGGTGTCAGACACTCGAGTGACTGGCTATAGGCCAAGTGGGAGATTGTTGGACAATTATGACCCATAGCGTCACTATTTGTACAGATCACGGTGTTGTTGTACAAATTAACTATGTAATAAAGGAGATTGCACTCTTATCATTTGTGATTAGATCACCTAGATGTATAAATGATGAGAGGTCCCTATGATTTGTTCCTGGACGAGAATGATATGAGACAGTATCAGTCCACGAAGGATAAATCATTAAATATCCCTAGTCAGAGTATTATCGAGATTGGACATCGATAAATACGTAAAAGACTAGTATTACACTTGTGCGCGTTTGTGGGGCACAACGACATAGTTCTCATATATTTTGGTATAGGATACTCATGCAAGTGTAATAGGAGGTTGTGTTTCACCGATGGTACGGGAAACAGCTTCGCTCTGGATTGACCCCCGCGGAATCCCATTGGTAGTATGACTATGTGTCTATGGGAGTCTGCAATCAGGGTAGGTGTATTTGGTCTTAACCTGAGACTTGCACCGCTAACACTTGCGACAATCAATATACTTTAGTTGAGGTCGTCCAGGGCTTTAACCGGTTCTGAGTACGCCAATTCTGGGTATATTGAGAATCGTAGTGTGTTGGATGTGATGTCAAGACGGAAGTATCACTCCAGTCATAGTGGAGATGACGGTCACGTAGGATACGGAACTCGTTCTCTTAAATGCTCGAGCTATCGGGATATTATGACTAGGTCATGTTTATCCGATTAAAGAGACTAGTTACTAGACATCCGATATGTGCTTCGTACGGGGCAGACACAATTCCAGCCCCAGGCCTAGCACGTGATCATCCGATATTGGACAGAAATACACGTTACTACGGTATACTACGCTTGATATAGATCATATATTCCTGTAAGGATATTTCCGGAGAATTTGGTAGGCATGGCGCTTTGCTAGAAGCCAACCTTGTCTCATAAATCGGTATAAACGTAGTACGAGGTACTTACGTGTTCGGATAGTCCGACGACCGAATTTACTGCCAACATATCCTGAGATCTCATGGGTCGGTTCCCAAAGATTCACCGATGATGTATGACTCGCACTTTAATTAATCTGGGATTAATTAGAAGAGAGAGAAAATTAATCTGGGATTAATTACAGAGATATTTTATCTAGGATAAAATATTAATAAAAGAGAGAGAACGATTAATTTGGAATTAATCGATAAGATAATATATTCGATATATTATACGAAATTGGATTTCGACGTGGAATTAAAATTGGATTTTAATTCGGGCGAACGAATTAATTTGGAATTAATTCGTTAGCGACGTGAATAGTGATTTCGCTAGGCGTAATCATTTAATTACGACGCGACGGAAAATTCGTTAATTTGGAATTAGCGAACCCGAGCCCGAAGTGATTGCGAGCGCATTCGTATTTCGAATTCGAGCGCGGCACATAAGTCACATCAAGCATCAAATCGCTAGTCGCATCAATTGTCAAGTCACTTGTCACTTTGAGTGATGTGACGTGACATGTTGTCACTTTTATAAAGTGAGGAGATGTGATGTGAATAGTGATGTGTGTTGATTGAAAAAGCATTTTTGCTTTTTGCTTTTGACTTTTGTTTTTGAAATTTAAAATGGTAAATGCTTATTTATTTGGAAATATAAAAGCATTTTACAATTTTTTATTTTTCAATTAACACTCTCCTCTCTAAAAACGTTTTTGGTCTTTGGAGCCAAAATATCATCTTCTCCTCTCTCTCACGTTTAGAACCGTTTTCTTCATCTTTTTTTTTTGGTTAGACCGAATTAGAGAGAAGCAAAGGAAGAAGAAGAAGTGCTAGCACACACCATGGGTCATTACAAGGTGATAGGGAAGTGAGTTTGTGAGCATGGAAAGCTTGAAGCTTTGAGCTTCCATGGAGTTCTACCATGGCCGAATCTTGGAGGTTCAACAAGGGCCAAAACCGAGCAGTCCAAAGCAAGGAGGAGCCTTGGGCGAGCATATGGAGGGAGCTTGAAGGCTTGTATTCTTCATTTCATCAAAACCCATCAATGTGAGTATGAATTACGCCTTATTCCTTTGATGTATTCATGCGTTTTCTTGCTTGAATTAGTTGATCTTGGGACCTATATTAGAAACCAACACAGTATTACTCTGATTTTCATCGAGTTTTACTATCCTCCCACTTACCACTGCATATAGGTGTTCCTCTTAGGAATACTGCATGGAGAGCAACAATTAAATTGTTCTCTTGTGAGATGTATAAGTACTATACTTGGTTACCCTACATAAACTACATTTAGACACTTATCCGATTTGGGTTCTAGTTTGGTATCATCCAAACATATGCCTAGCATTCCCAGATCTACAAGAATGAGAAAATCCGGTTTCTTTCCTGTTCATATCTAATATGAATTCTGTCAAACAGATTTTCATGGAACCTTATTCAAAATAAGTATTGCACTGTTAATGCTTATCCGTTGAAGGAAAATGGTAGCTCAAAGCGACTCATGAATAACCTTATCATGTCTAACAAAATTCGGTTTCTCCGTTCGGACACACTGTCAAAATGACGTGTTCCGGGAGGAGTCCTCATTGAAAGATTACTATAATCTTTCAAGTATTTGAGAAACTTACTACTTAAGTATTTTCATCATGGTCTAACCATGATGGTTTTAATACTTTATCCGATCTGTTTGTCTTTTTCGTGTTGAAACTCTAAAAATTTCCGATTGTGTTTCAATAAGAAACACATAACCATAACGCGATGCCACATCCGTAAAGGTCACGAAATATTCATTTCCACACATAGCCTAGCTAGACATGGGCCACTTATGTCATTATGAATAAGGGCTAACAGATCGATGGCACTTACACTTTTACCAAGTAAAAGGTATTTTAGGCACCAATAAACTAGATTCGTAGACTTTATTTGAATAGGATCAAATATGTCCTAGTATCCACTCTTCGAAAGTGTGGATATACGAGTCTTGTTTAATTGTGTCCCTGACAACACTGCCACAAATAAGTCTCATTTGATCAAATCAGTATGAGCTACTTATTTTTCATGTTATATGTTTGAGATTTCTTTATATTCAAAATATAAATACTGTTATTCACATCCAATATGTTTATCTCAATATCATCTTTATAAAATAAAATACTTTAGTGTTCTAGAATATAAAGGTATACTCGCAACGAGTCATACTCGATATAGAGATAATGTTTCTAGTCAAACTAGTTACATTACAACAGTTTCCGAATTTAAGTACACACCCGAATGGTAGTTCCTAAACTTAGGTATCTACGGTTAAAACAACGACTCTCGTCCTGTTTCCAATTCGCAGATTAATCTCATCTGAAGGCAGTATCCTGCTCATAGCAAATTCTGCACATCAGTACATATATATGTACCATATATTAGTAACTAAAATCCAATTTTAATACAAGTAGTGAACATATTTATGACAAACATACTTGAAGTCAGAGCCTTGCCCTGCCTTCTATTCCTTCATGTCTACCTTGTACATACGGCAGTCACGCTTCAGTGACCCCATTTGCCACAGTTTAGGCAGACATTTTGGGATATGTCCTTTATAATCCTAGAAGATTATAATGATTTTACCTTTGCCATTGCCCTATTCTATATCCAAGAAGCCTTTGGCCAAGCATTGGCCTTCTGGGATATCGAAGTAAGATGCGCCTTGCGCTACTTGCCTTATTGCAAACTTTGGCTTTATTCGCCTTGAAAATAGCCATTAACTCTCCAAGAGTTATAAATTACAATTAATATTTCTAAGATCTAAGAATAGATCTATGAAGATCCTTCAATTTTATTATCATACTTTAAGGATCTAATCCTTAGTTCTGATTAAGAAATTAAGGACTCTATTTGGCAAGCTTAATGGATTAAGCACTAAAGTTATCATTACAATGAATCTTCCAAAGATCATGCTCTACTATTTGCTTAACTCCAGACTTAGGCCCAAGAGGTTATTTTATCAAATAAAGTAACTTCTTAGTACTTAGGACTATCCTAAGGTTCTTTTCCCAATCTGAAAAATAAAGTCATTTAAACACATTTCCCCATGATTATGTTTTAAACACTAATCTTTCAATTTGATCTTGATTCTAATAGTCCAACTATTTAATCAACGATTTCAGGTATTTTTAAATATAATGATTACTATAGTCCAACTATATAATCAACTATATTTTTAATTGGTTAAATTCAATTATATTGATTACTATAGTCCAATTATAAAATCAACTATTAATTGAAATAGTTCGAATACAGTCCAACTGTTTAATTAAAACAACATTAAATATTAATTTATTTGACGAAATGATATTTGATTGAGCGTGTATGGCAAGTAACTAAACGAATATTGCAAATCTAATACTTGCCTCCCATTATTTTTCGGCGAGCCTCTAACCCTCTGTCGAGTACTCGGGAAACCGTGTTTCCTAGTGGGCTAGGATCCCGTTAAATAACACACAATCTTGACTTTGGCCAACAAATTGTATGATAATTAACTAGGTAGATCTCTAAGATCAATTGGATCTAATCCAATTCCTAGATCCAGTAGGTGGACATCCAAGTCCGAAACATATATCTTATATATGCCAATATATCCAACATATTCCCTAACCTTTTTCCTCTGAATCAATGAAGCATTGGCTTTGGCACAACAACTTAATGATCCCAGTTAAGCGGAACCCATTAACCATGGAAAGCTTCGTAATCAATGTCGATGGACAAGAAGTGATCTTGACTTTGGCCAACAAATCACAACTTGGGCAAGATACCAATATGGAACAAAGCTCTCGTGATTCAAACACATCCTCGACGGACAAGGTCTTGACTTTGGCCAACAAGCCAATGCCAGTCTTGGATCTTGAGTAAGAATCACTCAATGGAAGTAAAAACGCTTAATATAATGTGAGGGTTTTTCGCGTGCAAATTGGCAACCAATTTATTATCTTTGTTAAGGTCTCATCATCATACACCCTTGAACATGCATTCTAAACACATAATAGGGAGCATATAAATAAAATAATAATGATATGCGGATGGATACTCAACACATTGATCCTAGATCAAATCTCTCTCTTCCTCTCTCCCGCTAGCACAAGTATTTACTTCTACCCTTACACTACACTTCTAAAGAAACCTCATTTACATTGAGGGGAATATGTGAGAAGAGAAATATAGGTAATAGGCTGGACACGCAGGTCCAATTTAATAAATTCTAATTTATTACAATAATTTCCAAAATTTCCCCACCCTTCTAATATCCATCTGTTATACATTATTCATGCATCGCAACCATGTATTCACACAAGCATGCTATCAATCAATCTAATCAAATTAATTAATCTGATAATTAATGATCATCCAATGTTCAAACAACGATTTGATTTTACGTGAGTCAAACTCATTTTGCGAATAAGTACTCAAAGTACGAATTCTTGAATTACATTAAACTACAATATTAAATCCAATTTAACTTGTATTTAATACTAATCCACTATTTAATTCCAAATTAAATATTACACTTTATTAACGAACCTTTACGACTTAAATTCCAAATTTAATCGTTACGGGTCTCAAAGCCCGATTAATATCCAATGTTAATTTAATTAAAGTCCAATGGGCTTTCAATTAATTTCTTAAGGCGTGGACTTTTGGTCAACTTGGGTCAAACCCAAAGACTAAAGCCCATTTAAAGGAATCACCCTTATTGCCTATAAACCAATTTGGGCCCATTAGGTCCAATTAAAGTTAAAGGTTCATTAGTCGCATTTGGACTTTATGTAAATGGTTTTTGGGCCAATTGGATCCAACCAATTTGCCTAAACCAATCTTGGTACAACCAAGCCCATTAAAGCCCAATAACAACTTTACAAGCCCAAATCCAATTCAAGCCCATTAATTTAATTTCAAAAAAAAAATTCCAAAATTCTTAATCAAATTAATTAAAGTGTATAACATAATTAATTACCCTAATTTCAATATTTCCAAAACACCAATTAGCCTAATTAATCATGCTTATCAATATTAAATCATGTCCAACACAATTTATCAAAATCAAACCCATATCATGCTATACATGTCTCGGTAATGTGGGGTTTTCCAAATCGATTCGATTTCAATTAAATTAAATCCACAATCAATATTTCCCGAATGATTCTAACTCATCCAATGAACCAAAATCAAAAATTCCAAGACATTTAGGGCATAGTTCAATTCGGCCAAGCCTAATTATTGGGCAAAAATTGTTCTAAATAATATTTCATGAAATTGATCCAATCAATCTTCAAACTACATTTAAGCATACTCAATCATCCAATTTCATCAAATCATGCTCAAATACATTTTACCAATTTTAACCCTAAATCAAGTTTCATGCTTTTAACTCGCTTTGATACCATTGTTGGAGTTTCTACGGTCCCGATGATCGATTCAAGCATACAAACTAAGTGCGAATACAACAGAGAAAGTCGTGGAATACTTACATCGAGCGGTTGAGCGATGCAACCAAGAACAAAAATCTTCAAGCTCCCTCCTAGAGTGCTCGGCAGTGGACTGTTTTGGTCTTCAAAAATTCGATCCAAGCTTAAAGCTTTTGGGTGGTATGAATCCATGCTCACGTGTGCGGTTCCCTATCACCTTCGTATGTCTCAAATGGTGTGCTAGCACTTGGTGATTTTTGTCACAAAAACCACCTATTTCTTCCTCTCCATTCTCGGTATTTTGGGCAGAAAACAGAAGAGAGAAATAGCCCACTTTGGGCGTGAGAGAGGAAAGAAGGAGTGAGGAGAGAATAGTCTTGGTTGGTAGTAAAAAGGTGTATCTAATACACTTTATTTTTTTTTCAAAAAAATCAAATAAAATGATTTACCAAAGTCAAGCCAATCAAAGCTTTCCCAACTACCACCATCAATCAACTATTCACATCAATCAAGTGACAAGTTGTCAAGTCACTCAAAGTGACTAGACATCACATCACTCAAAGTGACAAGTGATTTGACGCTTGAAGTGACTAATGATTTGACGTTTGATGTGATTTGCGTGTCGCACTCGAATTCGAAATGCGAATGCGCTCGCAACACTCCCGGGCTCGGGTTCGCTAATTCCAAATTAACGAATTTTCTGTTGCGACGTAATTAAATCTAATTTAATTAAATAATCATGCCTAGCATAATTGCTATTCACGTCGCTAACGAATTAATTCTAATTAATTCGTTCGCCCGAATTAAAATCCGATTTTAATTCCGCGTCAAAATCCAATTTCATTTAATATATCGAATATATTAATTTATCGATTAATTCCAAATTAATCGCTCTCTCTCTCTTTAAACGATATTTTATCTTAGATAAAATATCTCCATAATTAATCCTAGATAATTTTCTCTTTCATCTAATTAATCCCAGATTAAAAAAGTGTGAGTCATACGTCATCGGTGAATCTTCGGGAAGCGACCCATGAGATCCCCGAATATGTTGGCAGTAAATACGGTTATCGGACTATCCGAATACGTACGTACCTAATACTACGTTTTTACCGATTTACAAGACAAGGTTGGCTTCTAGCAAAGCGCCATGCCTACCCAATTCTCTAGAAACATGCTTACAGGAATAAGCAATCTATATCAAGCGTAGTATACGTAGTATCTGCGTATGTCGATCCAGTAACTGATGCCATGTGCTAGGCCTGGGGCTGGAATTATGTCTGCCCCGTACGAAGCACATGTCATATGTCTGGTGACTAGTCTCTATAATCGGATAACTGTGACCTAGTCATATTATCTCGATGACTGCAGTACTTAAGAGTACTAGTACTGTATCCTACGTGACATCATCTCCACTATGACTAGAGTGATACTTCCGTCTTGACATCACACCCAACACACTACGATTCTCAATATATCCAACAGAGGCGTACACAGAACCTGTTAAAGCCCTGGACGACCAAAACCAAAGCATATTGATTGTCGCAAGTATTAGCGGTGCAAGTCTCAGATTAAGACCAAATACACTTACCCTGATTTCGGACTTCCATAGACACATAGTCATACTATCAATGGAATTCCGAGGGGATCTATCCAGAGCGTAGCTGTTTGCCGTACCATCGGTAAACACAACCTCCTATTACACTTGCATGAGTATCCAATACCCAAATATATGAGAACTATGCTATTGTGCCCTCACAACGCGCACAAGTGCAATACTAGTCTTTTACACATTTATCGATGTCCAATCTCGATAATACTCTGACTAGGGATATTTAATGATTATACCTTTTGTGGATTGATACTGTCTCATATCATCTCAATCTAGGAACTAATCATAAGGACATCCTATCATTTATACATGTAGGTGATCGAATCACAAATGATAAAAGAGCAATCTCCTTTGTCACATAGTTAATTTGTACAACAACACCATGATCTATACAAATAGTGATGCTATGGGTCATAATTTTCCAATTTCAGGTAGTAATAAGATATTGCAGCTTTTAATTTCATCATGAATGGCCGACCAGTGATGACCTGATAACTACTCATGCAGTCCACTACGGTGAAATCTGTCATTATCGTCCGAGTCCAGGGAAGGGTCCCAACCATCATTGCCAACTGTATTCTTCCCAATCGAACTACAGTCGAACCCCCGAAACTGTATAGTGGAGTCCCATCATCGGTTAAGGTTGCGTACTCTACTTCAAGACTACCATGGCTTTTTTGGAAATTACATCCACCGCACTTCCGGGATCTACCAGAATCCTATCCCCCTCGGAACCACCAATTATCGCCTTAATCACTAAAGCATCACCGTGGGGAAAAGTTACCCCTCGAGCATCCTCATCTATAAATATTATTGGTACTGACCGACCACCTTGAGCCCCCGAAGTCTGCTCCATTACCAAAACCTCTGGCCTCCAGCCACGATTGTAGTTCTTCCTCGCCTTATTAGAGTTTCCGGCCAGCGTTCTCCCTCCGACAATGGTGTTTACTTACCCCTGGTTCGACCTTTGCCTGGCCGCCATAACCTCGTGGTCGATGTATCTATTCAGGTAACCATTACGTGCTAAGTCTTCCATTTGTTCTCCCAGGTCTTTGCACCCGTCCTTCGCATGCCCCCTCAAATTATGGTGCATGCAATAGGCTCCATTATTCCTCATGTCCGGTGGGTATCTCCCGGAATAAGGCTCTGCCAAGAGTCCTCTGCCCTGAATCTCCGTAACGATTTGCCTCAATGGTTTGTTCAAAGCGACGTATGTCTCTTCCCGGGCGACCTGATTTACTTGAGCTGGAATCCTTGTCTCTTGATTACTCGGAGGCATCGGCTTGAATTCCCTCTGTCTCGGAGGTGGCTTCCTGGTCTCCATGTCTTGTCTCCGATGAGCTTCTGCCCTTACTACTCTTTCTTTTGTTGCTGCACCTCTTCTGAATATTTTCTCATCTTCTTCCAATAGAGCGAACCTCCGCGATATTTCTAATACAGTGGCGTAATCTGGTGTATTTTGGACTCTTAGGTGGGTCCACATTCTCCTGACCTTTAAAGCCCCTTTCAAACTTTCCAAAGCCTCTATTGACTCATATCCCCAACCTCGAGCACCAAGTTGTGATATCGTTTGATAAAGATTTCTAAGGGTTCATCATCTCCCTGCTTTACAAGTCTCAACTCCCCAATTGTCTTCTTTGTGACACATGCTCATTTGAAGTTCGAACAAATGACTTATTCAGTTGTGATAAGCTGTTGATTGCTCCCTGGGGTAAAAACTTCTGAACCATAACACTGCCGACCCGCCCAAGATTAACGAGAACACTTTGCAAATAGCATCCCCCACCATTCCTTGGACCTCCATCAACAAAATGAAACCCTCAACATGTGATTTCGGATCGGTATGACCCTTATAGAGTGTCATAGTTGGCATGGTAAATCGTTTTGGAAATTGTGCTGATCTTATTTCTTCTGTAAATGGAGATTCAACCTCATCGTCCCGAGCATCCCCTGCATCAGCTTTGAAATTTTCTTCGCACTTGGTCATTTCTTTTCTTACCCGAGCTTTCATACTATCACCAATGTTGTCTTGCTGCCCCCTGCGACCTTCCTCCTGCCTATCACTCTGAGCGCGACGTATGCCACGATTGGATATTTCTCGTTCAACCCCGCCACACCTTTTATCTTCCTTTCTGACGGCATGTGGACTATCATAGGAAGAACTTGGTGATTGCCTCTCCTCTTCTTCCTCCCACATATCTTTCACCTGCAACTCTCTCTCCATTACCAGAGATCTCATCCCGCCAGGATGCTTCCTTCTGGGCTCATGATCTTTGCTCACATCTACAGTTCTCTTTCCTTCCGCTATTTCGCTTTTTCTCCGACTGGTCCCCATTTCAAGGCTTTCGTTATTTGTCCTCTCCATCTTTTCCAGCTTGTCCATCATAGATTTCAAAAGAGTTTGGTTTTCCTCCCTGTCTTTTCTCAATCTTTTCTCCATTTTCTCCATTCATTCTGTTGTTGAGTTTTCTGACGACCGGTGGTTCCCACCTTCTACCATCGTCTTATTACGCAAATCGCATTTCGTCGGAATCCCCACAGACGGCGCCAACTGTTGATGGTTGGTTTTCATCTCAGGGACAATAAGGGGATTATTGTTCCTGGGACTCAACCTTCCCTCAGCAGTGAATTTGTTTGGTTATGAGGAACCAAAAGCAAACTTCGGTAGAATGAGGTAACACGCAGATCGATACAAAGTATTAAAGTGGTTCGGTAGAATGAATCCAACCTACGTCCACGGGCGCAAAACAGATGGTGCTTTTTAGTATTAAAGAGGGCTCGGCTGACCTGTTTTGTGATTTGAAAACCGAGCTGTGTTGCTTACAAGATAGTTCTCTATGTCTTTGTTTTTTTAGTAAATTGCTTTCTAATTCACCATCCCCCACAAATGTGTTTCCCCTATTTATACTAAAGAGAGGCGGTGCTATGCTCCTTTTCGATGATGTCACCCATGTGGATCCATTAATAGGCTCTTTTCATCATTACACATCCCATCGTCTTATCCGATAAAGATAATGTCTTATCACCTTATCTGATAAGACGAAGCGGTGGAAAATATCTTACTATCTGCCCAGTCTTCATTAGGTCGGCCCCGACGATCCCCGGTACAAAAGAAACTGTTGTGACCTGATGGTATCTGACTAACTTTGCTGAAGCGGTCGGCTATTGTTGCTAACTGCTCGGTCTTTTCTGTCGAAACATGTTACGTGGCCTGCATCATCCTCATGGCCGGGTCGGCAATAAGGATCTTAATCAAATAATGGAGTTACCCTTTCACCCCCGTCGCATTGTTCAAATGCCTTGGTGTTTGAAAATACCTCCAACATGTATAATTGTTTAAAATAAAATATTACTAAAATATCATTAAAAAATATCCTTTTAGAATTATTATTATTTGTTTTCAGGTTTTTATAACAAAATTGTTGTGGTCTCACCCTCTTTTAAAAAAAAATAGAAAAAAGAAAAAGGCGCACGTACATTACACTTTGATCGTCCAAGTGAAAGCGAACAAAAAGGATAAGAAAAAGAGAAGACCGTGACGTTTTAGCGGATGTTTACAATTAAAAATTAAAAGTGATTTAATTTAATTAATTAATAATAGGTTTGGAAGATTTTTATTTTTTATTTTTTTTTTTTAAAAAAAAAAAGATAAAAACAAAATTGGATCTCTGGATCCGGTGTGAATATATTCGGATCCGAATCTCCATGGATTTGGAATTTCGGACCTTAATCTATAATTTATTAATTTTATATAAATATATTTAAAAAAAGATTTACAAAATCGGATTTTATATAAATATAATTAAAAAATTCTAGGGTTCGTAAATCTAAGATTCGGATCTAAAATTTTATTAGTTTTATATAAATATATTTGAAAAAAAAAATCCGTATTTACACTCTAAGTATGTCCAGATCCAGGTTCCAACCCATTATATAAAATTTGGATACGGATTCAAATCTACCAAAACATATCAAGACCTGAATTGAATACACTTGGAACCTAATCTCGGTCCGAATTTTGCCATCTCCAAAAGTGAGATAAGTAAACTTTAGAGAGTAAAAAAGGAATTTTGAAATTTATATTTCGTAAATTATTTTTTAAAAATATGATTAATTTTTTCCATTCACCAGAAAATTTTTTACATACTAAATTTCTTATAAAAAAATACGATTAATTTATAATATTTTACATACTATATTCATCTGTGTCATTTGTTTATATTATTATCCACAAATGATACAGATTTAACTACAGATACTTAGGGGACTAAAATTGTGTGACTAAGCTATATTATCAACAAAACAAAAATATATATATGTAAAAATTCATCCACACAAATCCAGCCACCTAAATATATGTGGTTGGATATATATCATTTATATATATTTGTATCATTTTCTTTTTAAAAATCGTTTTACAGTGAAATAAACATAAGCTTAATTTAATTAATTAATAATAGCTTTTGAGTCCAGTCGAGAGGACTCCCACTCACAACTCACAGTCACAGTCACAGTCACAGCTGTGTCGTTTCAAAATGGCATCCATCATTACTGTTTCTTCTCATTCATAATAAACTGTAATTATCCAAGCTGTAGAGTATAAAGAGATTTGCTTTCAAATTTCAAAACTAGGGTTTTGATTTTGACTATTTGATTCATGGAGAGTACTTCAAGTATTGATGAACATCTTGAAATTAATGAAGAATCAACCTCGGATTCTGATTCATCCCATCAAGCTCAGGTAAGATCTTTTTGCTTGTTCATAAAATTTATCAAATTTTTGTAATGTGAATTTGAAATGATATGGTATTGTTATTGTTCGCAAATGAACTCACACTTTACAGTTTAGTTGCTGATTAGGAATGTAAGTACTAATTGAATGTGTGTTGTGCTTGGTGAAGCTGAAATAGGAAACCCTGCTATCAATTTGCTTGTTTTAGATATTCATTATTAATGAAAGGCTTCTGATGTTACTCTTTAGGTTGTTTCTAATAAGAAAGAAAATGTTCAAGAATCCAGCTCAGTTGTAGTTCAGCTATCTAGACGACCAAATCTCTCCTCTTTGCAAATTCCTGTTTGGTCTTTGGATACCTGTTTGTCAGATTTTCCGACAATAGAAGTTCCTTCAATACCAAGTCCTAATTCTTCTAGAGCTGCCCTCCCCCCCAGACCTAATTCAGCCAAGTTTAAATCATCTGTAAGACATTTTCTTCCTCAGCGGAGCTTTAGGGCAAAAAACGTATCCTGTGATGGTGAGAAGACGATTCTCATCATCCCGGATACACCGTCATCAGATGGTCCTCTGGATAAGCCATCTACTTCGAGGTCATTTTCTCTTAATAAGATTTTATTTTCTTCATCAACAAAAGCAGCACATTCTTTGCCAGCTACTCCACTTGCAACTATGGCTCTTGAATCTGTACAGGAAAGGCAACTAAATGTTCCACCTAACAATTCCGTAAGTCATCTTTTTCTTTTTTCCTGAATCCCAATGTTTATTTATACTACATGGTCCATGTAAGATGCTTTCTTTTTCCTGGTTAGTTATAAAGTGCTGTGTGGTTTTTTTATAGAAGTTACGAACTCAGCAGCAAATGACACGCTCGTTTTCGGTTCCAGTAAATATTAAAGGTAGAAGTTTAAGGCGGACAGAATCAGGAGGAGGTTTAATCCGTGTAATTTCTGCGACGACTCATTCAACAGATGTAGAGAATTCTTCAGTGAATATTGATCCAGCAACTGATATTGGTAAATGCTTATTCTGTAGCAAAACATGATGCATTTATCTTTTTTGTCAATCATATTTTTAATTGCTGTATATCTTGTTAATTATTTATACATTTGATATGCTAATTGGTATCATACTCTTTTCCAGCTACAGAAGATGCAGGTGAAGATATTCCCGAAGAAGATGCAGTTTGCAGGATTTGTTTGGTTGAGGTTGGGGAAGGAGGTGACATGTTTAAGCTGGAGTGTAGCTGTAAAGGAGAGCTTGCACTTGCGCACAAAGAGTGCGCAGTGAAGTGGTTTAGCATCAAAGGAAACAAAACATGTGATGTCTGCAAGCAAGATGTTCAGAACCTACCGGTAACATTATTAAAAATACATAATCCTCAAACTGTTACCAGGCGGCCACCAACTATAGTGCAGCAGAGGGATGTTGCTCGTTACAGGCATGTCTTACAATTTTGGAAGTTCACTAATTGGTCATACATTCCACAAGTACATGCTAATTATGCAGACAATGTTTTATTCACTATAAGAGGACTGACCTAGTGCTATTAAGTATTAACTGTGGAAGAAATGTTTGAGGCTGTTTCCAACTTCCCCATTTGAATTTCTATTAAATTCTTTTCTTTATATTAATATGCATAGTGTGCCTCAAATACTCCTACGTCTCACTTTACTTTATAAATTCGAGACTGGATATATATTAAATTTATGGATGATCTGACTTGGGAAACTGCAGTAATTATGACACTACTAGAGACACATAAGTTTCAGTCTTTCAGATGACGGCAGATTTTGCTCTTGGTATACCAAATTAGTCCTTTCCCCAGAATATTCATGAGAACAGTTAGTTCTTTCATGGCAGTGGCTTCAACTTGGACCAGGAGTCCTGCTCTACTGTCCAGATAGGATGATTTGAGAATCTTGACTTGGTGCCTGGTGGCTAGATGGAGGCTTATGTAGGTGAGCATGTGTGCATTATTACACTAAGGATGATGCTTTGTGCTCTAACTTGGATGAGGAGAAAAAACATTGTCATTAGTTCTTTCCACCTCCACCTCTTCGAGGCTTCTACTGGCTAAAGGGGCCAGTACCATCAATAATTCAATAGCAGAGATGTTCCCTTTTTGTGGGGTGGGGGTTGTTTGGGTTACTTGAATTATTCAATTACACTAAAAGAAATGGCCCCAACTTGGCTTCTAGTAATGTGCAAATTCTAGGCATGTCATCAACTTGTTTGTTACTTCTTGTTACCAACTTAAAGAACCCTAAACATGCTGAAGCTCTTGTACATACTATTTTACCTTAATTTATCTTGGATGGTCTTGACAGTTCAGATCTGTCTTTTGCTTATTATATTCTTGCAGGATTTGGCAGGATATACCAGTTCTTATCATGGTCAGCATGCTCGCATATTTCTGCTTTTTGGAGCAACTTCTGGTACATATCATTTAACTATTTCTGCTAAACTATAAAATCACTTTGCTAATCTTTTATGGTATCATTTATGCTTGCAAGTAATCGAAAACATCTTTGATTACATAAATGGTGAGAATCATACCCCAGAGTCCCCAACAGATGCTTTCGGTCCATGCCATGAAAGCTTATGTATGAATTCATGTGACAGGAGAATTTGTCGATTCTTCTGGAAGCTCGACACATGGTAGTTTAGAACAATAGTCACCTTTATTGAAAGATTACAATGTCCATGATGCATTATTTGTCATATAGTTTTATATAAGTATCTCATTGTCATTGTATTTTCCTTTTTACTGATTTTCTTTATAACTGTCATTTGGATTTAAATTTGAACAGGTATCCGACTTGGGTCATCTTGCTCTTGCCATTTCGTTACCTTTCTCTTGTGTTTTAGGTCTCCTTTCTTCAGTGATTGCTTCAACCATGGGTAACTTCTTCAGATTACTTCTTGTCATTGCATATCAAGTTCTTTGTTTCATGAATTCTCATTTGATCATTATCAATGAAATTCATAATGCAAGCTTGCAAAAGCTTTTGAACTGGAAAGAAAAACTTCTAAGTGCATTGTGTTTCTTTCTTATCAATTTTTCAGCTACACTTTAATTATTTGGAGAGACGGATGGTGGTTTTTGGGTTAATATATGGTAGTTTATCAATTTGGTTTCTCTTATTCATATATTGTTGTAGTTCATAACTTCGTATTGGCCAGGGTCTTACTCATTTTTAATCTAGGAAAACTTTCTTCGTAAGCCTCAAGGGATTCGCCTTTGTTTTTCTTGGAGTTGAATAGAATATATAATACTATTAGAAGAGATGGTGGAACATTACCTTAATAATATGGCAATTGAATGAGAGACAGGCAGGCTTACCTTGAGCATTAGATACAGATACTATATATGAGGTATAACTGGAAGAGGAGTGAACAAACCTTTTTTCATCCTTAACTAGTTTGTATAGGCACTTAAATTTTCATTTGGCTGAAAATTTTCTGTGAGGTGAGATATGATATGTGTATTAGATGACATGCACAGTGTGGTGTGCTCCTGAGAATTACTGTAACATCCAGATCTAAGATCGTTGAGGCACCAAAATGAGGTCAAGGTGTGTGTCAGAGTCCTAAATTACTTGGTTAGAACTTAGAATGGTAATGGGAAAAAATAATTGAGGAACTGGAAGTAACTGGAAAAGGGGAGAAAATCAGAAGAATTGAGAGAATAACCAAATTCTTTTTTCCAAATAAGTTTGTTTGAAAAATGAAAAACAAGGCTGTATTTATAGTGGTCAAACTCTAAGCAAAACTGGATCTCAAAATCATAAGAAATCCTCTCAATTGAGAAAACTACTCGAGGAAATTAATTACTACTTAAATACATAACATAAAATAAATAATCCTAAAAATCTTTATGACCTTCAATTTCATTATATTTTGCATCAAAGACCAGTGGACAATGACTGTATAAAGATTCTCTTCTCAAATAGAATAATGCCATCTAATTCTAAGGGTGAATCCAAGAGCAAAACTCTATGGGCTTGGCATAATGTGGATATATTGTGTAGGAGTGGGTTGTTTACCATGAGACCTAGCACAATAACTTATGCAGCATATAAGATGCCGGCCTGGGCACCAACTATAGCATATTCTTTTGAAGACAGTAGAAAATATATTTAACTCTTCTTCCCCCTTTTTTTTTCCTCTGTTGGTGTTCTTCCCCCATTTGGTTGGGTTAAATTTCTCAATTTTCGCTTGCTGTTTGATTGAGCATCTTTTGTTTAATAACTTGAGAGTTCCTTAAAAGCTTATCACATATTATGGAGGCAGTGAGCAGGAGTTACGTATGGGCTTATGCATCCTTCCAGTTTGCAGTTGTGATCTTATTTGCTCACATCTTTTACTCTGTGGTAAGCGATATACATTATGTGATTACTGTTTTTTTGATAATATTAATAATTTTTTTTTTGGGGGTATGGGGGTTGGTGGTGATGGTGCTGGTGTTCATCTTCCAATTAATTGTTCAAACCTGCAGCTTAATGTGAATCCAATTCTCGCTGTCCTCTTTTCCTCATTAACTGGGTTTGGAATTGCAATCAGTACAAATTCTCTTATTGTGGAGTACCTTAGATGGAGAACGAGCAGGCAAATGCAGTCTCTACATCAGCAGATCAATGGAGCTTTGCAGCACCGGCGGCAGCAACAGGAACAACAAAACCAGCAGATTCAGCACCAGCAACACCGCCAACAACTGACAGAACATCACAGTGCTGGACTCATCAATAATTCTGGGCAGCAATAAACAATTAGTCAGAACACGTCGATCAAGCTATGATAAGGTTTGGTTTTCTTTTATGGTAGACACTTCAGCTAAGGGACTAAAAACCTTTCAACTGGGCTATAACATAGTTGCATTTTCATAAAAGTGGTTGCTGACTCACATAGGCCATTGCAATAGCCAATAGCGACTAGTCAAAGATGAAGTCAAGAAGGTTTAAATCTACCTTAGTTTGAAAATAGACAATCCGGGTTGAACCAAGTTCCTTTAAGTTATCTATGATAATTGTTTATTAGACAACTTTTTGACGTTCATTGTATTCATTTATAATAAATTTATATGCAATTTTGGCAATTGGTTTGCTTGCTTATAAAGGGTCATTGGTTCAGATTCTAGACAACCCGGATTAAATTAGGAGGTTAGGACGAAGAAGTTTTCGACCAGGCCAGTGAGCATTGCAATAGCAAGTTTGGTAGAAATCAAATATAATGATACAGAGGAAGAAAATGTATCGCATTTTATCTGCTTATTTATACACAAGGAAGAAATGGACTGTGTATATTGGATTTTATTTAAATGTTCATTTATGATTGATAGTTTATTGGGAAAAGTACAAAAAAAAAAAAAAGAAAAAAAAACTTGGTTTTGCTCATTTACGAAACCGAGAATGAGACTTTTTTCATGACAAAAGAATACCCTGTGATTTCGTTTGTTAGCAAAAGTTGGGAAAACTGATAATACCGTTAGTAATTGGTGATGTGGCATAATGTCTCTGCTGATGTGGCATGACTTCTGCTGACATGATATGAGTATGATTGCTGACGTGAAAATGTGAAAGGACAAATATGCATGTCACGTCATCATACACTAAAATGTTATCAGTTTTGTCGGCTTTTACTAACAAACAAATTCACAAGGTAGTTTTTTGTAATCTTGATTTCGTAAATAAGTGAAAGCAGTATGTTTTTTTTTTTTTTTTTTTTTTTTTTTTTGTAATTTTCCATAGATCATTTGTTTTTGGTACAGGTTAAGATGGAGCTCGAGTCAGAATGTTTACACGATTCCCAAAAGGTAACCAACAAACATAAACAAAACAAAAAGAGTTCGAGAGATCATGCATGAGAAGGATTAATTTTTTACTTAATTTATTGCATTATATGGATCATATATAATATAAGAATGAGAATGTGTAAAAGTTGATAATCCTCAGATACTAAATGGTTATTTATGCAGGAAGGATCATCAATACGACTGGGAAGTTTTGTTCTAGAAATTGATAAAAATATAAGAATGTTTTGAGTGAAGTTGAAACAAAAAATCTAAGACTAATGCTTTCAAGTGCGGTGGATGCAGGCAACAAATGACGACCATCTACTTCTTAGTGGTTAGATGCAATTCTGATGACCTTTTAGAGCAAAGACATAACTTGTCTTGTCTGATGTGACTTTAGTATTATTTCATGTTTATAATAAATGCAAATTTTCAAAAAGTGCCGGCATGACTCTCTGATGCAACCCTACAAGCCTATTTTCGTGCTACTGGAGGGATTTAATTCAATCAATTTTAATCAACTTAAATTAACATCAATATACCAATGATTTTCACCAATTTCTAATTTACGATTTCTCAAAAATCATCTAATTTCACTTTCTAATTTATTTTTCAAATTTTAATATCTTTTTGAAGAGTTCTAATCAATGATTTTATATGAAAAAAAGAGAAGAATTATATTAAAAATAATTTAAAAAATTAAAATATATTTTAAGTTAAATTGATTATTATAAAGATAATATTGTTTAATAATTTTAACCATTCATGAAAAATTTTAATGACTTCGATAATTTTGAGATATAGTTTAATTTTTTTTTTTATCCTCAACCAATTTTATCCTTTCCAATTAATTTCATATTAATTCCCGATTATTTCCAATTAATCGGTGCATCAGGTTCAAGGCACATATGCCATCATTGGACATTCATAAATTTTAGTTACCCTAAAAGGGCAGCATAAAACAAACCACAACTAAGAACTAAACCTGTTTCTGCACGACTTGAGTTCCAGAAAAACCATGGCTCAAAACAGTCAAGCTTGGCTCAAGAAACCACATGACTTGGAATCTACATCAACTCGTGCTTCTGTCCATGACCACACAGTTAAAATTTGTAGTTCATAATTTCGTGGTAGATTGTCAAAATCATCTAGGGGTAAACCCTTCCTGCGTTGCCTGCATCTGATGCTGCCATTTTATCAACAAGAACAATTAGAATTTATCCACGGATGATAAAAGAGCAAACAAGTCAATGAAAATGCCACCAAGCAACGAAAATAAGAGACCTTGCTTATCTAGCTTTCCATGACAAGGCACACAAACAACTTCGGCAATTACATATGAATGGTTCAAAACAAAATGAATGAAAATTTGCTGCGTTTGTCTCAAAAGTCAAAAGGCAATTCACATTTCTGAAACTAATATAATATGATTGAAATTTGCTGATTTCCCGAGTAGGGGCAGAACTAGGCATTAGCATTTGGGGTTGGGGTTGAAGTTATAAAATTTTTAGTAGACAATAACATGAAAATGGCGAGACTGAAGTGGCCATATCATAGGATAGGATAAAATGAACACATTACCAGACTTGCATATGTTGAGCTTTCTGCTAAAAACTTGACGAACTCTTGCTTCTTCCTTTCAAAATTATCCTTTGCAGTTTTCAACAGAGCCTGTTCTCTCTTGAGATCTTCCTGCAAATTCTCTAGTCTAAACTTCATGTCCTGGATCTGCACTTCAGTTTCAGCATACTCGGCAGGTACATCTGATGTCCCAGAGGATTTTGGAAACCTCACATCCACATCTTGCCTAAGAACAGATATGTCCAAATATCATAAACAAAGATTTAGCAGCAAATAAAATCCCAATCATCATTAATCCATGAAAATTAAAGCCACGTCAACAAAGTGTTAAATTTTGATTTGGAACCATGAAGGTAGAAATTTTTTTTTGTGTCAAACAAGTGAAATAAGCATAAAGTTATGATTCTTTATTTTTCCCCCCAGCTAAGGTTCAGTGGTTTGGCAGTTTGTGACAATCTACTAATGAAAAAGGACAATATACAAGATTGGTATTCATGACACAATCCACAAATTTTAGTTAGCTTATAGAAAATTAAACATAATAACATAGCAAAATGCCGTATTGTTATAAACTAATAACCAACAATTCTCATTGTTCTGTTGTTTACCTGATCAAATGAAAGCTAAACCTTTTACGAAATAATGTTCCTTTTCTACAAAGGCCAATTTGTTTTTACTGTAATATAACCAACAAAACCCGTTCATTGAATCCAGAGATTTATTTTTATACATATAAGTTGAA
>SKCR01025789.1:0-50824 GCA_019454045.1 Zanthoxylum bungeanum
TTTCATCAATTTCGGTCTTGATTACTTCATAATTCGAAATTCTTATGAAAATCAAAGTTGTATATATTTGAGTCTTCTTTCATCTGAAACTTGAATCACCACAATCCGATATCGGAGTAAAAATTTATGGCCAAAAATGAAAATTGCGCAAAGTTGAAATTTTCAAAATTGTAATTCGTTATAACGCCATTTCAAATTTCCAACCTCCAAAATCTAAATATCAAGTCTAGTTTTTGCCCTTATTTGTTCCACATTTCATCCCGATTGATTCCATTGAGTCCTGATTTTATTTGATCTGCAAAATAAACTAAAACACATCAAAACGTTCATAAAACTTGAGAAACCATACAAATATTAAGTAAAGCGGGTGGTAAATATTGATATATTTTCCACTCATCAAGAAACTCCAAGGATGCCAAGCCAAAAGAAAGTGTTTCCATTACAACAAGGATGGGCATTGGAAAATGAACTATCCTAAATACCTTACTGAGCTAAAGGAGATAAGGCCATAGGTAGATACGATTTACTTGTCATTGAATCTATTAGTGGAGGATGATAAATCTGCATGGATTGTTGATTCTGTAGCCACTAACCATGTTTTTTCTTGTTTCCAACTACTTGATTCATGGAAGAACCTTGCTGAAGGTGACTAGACCATTAGGGTCGGGACAGGGGATGCCATTTCAGCAAGAGCAATGGGAATTTCGAGTTTTACTTTTCAAATAATAGTTATTTATATTAAACAAGTGTTATTTATTTTGATTTTCGTAGATTTTGATTTCTGTTTCTAACTTTTGGAGGAGAGTTTTTCTATTTCTTTTAATAATAATTTGGTTATTATTGGTAGAAATGGATTAACTAATGCACATGAACCTCTGAAAATAATGTGTTATGTTAAGGTCCCGTTAACACATAATTCACTGCTCAATACTAAAATATTTAAGGTTGAAAAACCTAAATAAAACGGCAAAAGATTTCTCGTGATGAGAAAAATTTTGTGATATCTTAGACTTGGTTATATTAGCATTGACCGGAAAGATAGGTTGATAAAGAACGGAGCTTTAAACTAGTTAAAGATTGAAACTTTATGTCTATAAATTTTGTCTAGAAGGAAAAATTATCAAGAGACATTTTACTTGAAAAATCATAAGAGCAAGTCAACTACTTGAACTAATACATTCGGACATTTGCGGACCAATGAATGTAAGAGCCCGAAGAGGTTACATTTTATATTTGTATGGCGAACTTGATCCAGGATCGGTTCAGGTGGTGACATAAGAATGGAGGCACCTTATATGATGTGATCATATAGGACTGGACCAGATAGAAATGAATTTCTTATAATATCTGTTACATGAAGAAAATCATTTCAATCTATTAGATGGTCATATATGAATTGATCTGAATCCTGAGTATACTGCGAACTCCTCTACATGGCAGGCTATCTTTTGACTTACAATGGTGAGATGGGGGTGTAGCAATCCCGACCAAAGCTATGTACTTTGGGGACAGGTTTGGTGTGTAGCTAGAGACGTTTTACATAGACATGAGTTCACTCCTTCTTGCGAGAAGTAAATGAGTATCTTCCTTACGGGTTGATTCGGTACTTGAACGATTAGAGCGCTCAATCTTTCTATTACGAATAGAAATATTAATATTCATAATTGTTATGAATAAATCGTTCATTTAAGAATCAATGATACTTAAGGTAAAAATAATCAGAGGGATATAAAGACATTATGACCTGGCTCAGATTATGAGATACTCGTGAAGGGCTAATCTGTATGTAACGACTATATCGATGGACACGGACGCAGTTCGCCTTATATTATTTATCTGCGGCAACGAGAGTGCAATTTCCGGTTTTTAGTGGAATAATTTAAAATAAAATTCAGAATATTTAATTAAAGAGTTTAATTAATATTTTGGGATTATTGGAGCTCAAAACTGTAGGTCCATTTGGTTTCCGTGCTAGCTCGATATACTGTAGCAAATTAAAATATAATTGGATATTCCAATTATATACTAATATATATATATATATATATATATATATATATATATATATATTATTGTTAATGGGATTAATAATACATTTTCACCACACACGTAACTTTATATTATATTTAATATAAGATTTTCTTTAAATAAATGATTATAAGATAATCATTTCATTTTTTTTAAATATTAAATTATTTTATATATCATTTATAGAAATAAAGGATTTTAAAATATGATTTTAAAATTCAATTTGTTCATAAATGATAGTTACATTTTTTTATTTTGGCAACTAGATAATTTCATTATAATGACAATTAACAAAATTTGGTTTTACAAAGAATAGAGGCTCGCAGAAAACTTTTTGGGGAGTGCAAGGGTTTGGTTTTTTTTTGACAACAAACTAAACCTTGGATATTATAGAAAATTATTTTCCAATTGAGACTAACTCATTCTCTTCTCTCAACCCTAGCAACTTTTTGTCTTTCTCTTGAGAAGTTGAAGACAAAATGAATAAGAAAAAATCCAGGTGTGACAAAAAATATTTCTTTAATCTTTAAAATGTTTAGAGATTTTGTTTTTTTAGTCAAGCCCACCCTGATTTTGTTGTCTGTGAGATATAGCATGGAAGACCATTCGAGTTGGAATAAAATATTTCTTCATCCTCTTTTTCTCTATACACACACGCGGAAGTGAGCAGGAAAATTTGCTCACTCTGCCACTTCTAAATTATTTTGTGGGGCTCTTTTTTGTGTAGTTTGTCCAGAAATTTTTGAGAAAACAAATGGGTGCTTTGTGATTATTGTGGGGCTATTTTGCTCTTACCACGTAAAACATGAGTTGTTTTGGTGAGATTTTGCACGTATATTGGATATAAAAACGGTCCAGATTTGAGCTGTTTCGGGATGTTCGAGGGTTATTTTGGGCCTAAAAATAGACAAAAACATAAGCAAAACAAGTCTCTAAGAGCTGGTAATATTAAGTTTTCATAAGGGAGAAGGTAGAAAACTTTTCAAGGCTGATCCCGATGCCTAAGCCACTTCCGCTTCGAGAGGGAAATCGGTTCTTACATCATCAACTCTCACACTCGAGATCGAAGCATCTCACAGCCAGGATCGAAGAATCTCATAGCCATGATCGAAGCATCTCATAACTGATCGAAGCATCGGGGGACCTGAAAGTCCATCAACTCTCACAGTCATGATCAAAGTGTCTCACAACCGGGATTGAAGCATCTCACAATCGATCGATGCATCGGAGGACCTGAGGGTCCATCAACTCTCACAAAGGCACATATCGAGATCGGAACATCTCTCCACTGATCAAAGCATCGAAGGGCCCGAGGGCCCATCTATCAACAAACAAACTGCTACATGACCAAGTAAGTCTGGCGATGCCGAAAAACTAGGTAAGTAAAAATACATGCATGCCTTTGATAGACTTGCCATTGTCACAACTACACAAGCCAACCAAAGTGGGGAGACTGTAGACATTATTTTTTATGCATAGCTCGATGACGAGTCTCTTTATGGGGGTCCCACACGAAAGTTCAGAAAGTTGTAGTGTTGAATGCGGGAAGGGAAGGGAACTCCAAAGAATTCAAAAAAATTACCAAGTCCTGATTGAACATCACTTATGTCATGCAAACCTTTTTCTCAGTCCATAATGTCCAGCCAGATATATATTAAAAACCATAAATCCACTCAGACATGTATCGAGTTGTCAATGAGTGTGCAGATTGTCAATTACTGGAATCACGAGATCTTATTAATGTTCGGTCGAACATGTATGGAGTTGTATGCGAGTATACATATTTTCAATTACTAAAATCACAGACCTGATTAATATTCGGTCGGATATATATCCCAAAATAAATATCCGACCGAGATGGGATTTGATTTTCCATTCCCTATTCAGTCCCAGTTTGGGCACTAATTTGGGCACTATAAATTAGTGCCCAAACTCTTCAGAATGTCCTAATCAAGAACCTAGAAATCCTAAGTTAAAAAAAAATTGAATATAAGGTCTGAAATTATGGTGCTAGAAAAAGCTTAGAGAGGGAGAGAAAATCCGAGAGATTGTGTTCTCCCTTTTTCGACAAGCAATCTGGCAACCATCAAGTATTCAGAGGTGTTTTCTGAGCTAGGCACACTTAAGGTACGACCTTAGAGCACCCTAGTTACTATTTCTGCATATTTACGTTACTGTTCTGACGTAGTATCTTCGGTCGGACTTGATATATGTGTTGGTTTTCTATAAGGTCCCAAGATCAAACAAGACATGAAATTATGTGTGAACGCATCAACGGAGGTAGCGGAATACTCACATTGATCGGTTGAGTCGATTTGGAGACGAATGAAGGCCAAAAACGTACTGCCTTTCATGCCCACTGCATGCAGTCCACTGCCCTGCAAAACAGAAAATTGGGTGAAGAAACGGAGCTCCAATCTTCGTCGGATGGATCCCGTCTCATGGGGGAACCTCCCTACCACCTTCGCAAGACTCGTAGTGTGCTAGCACTTGATTTCTCACCATGAGAAACCACTCTTGCTTCCCTTAAGCTCACGCCCAAACTGGTTCAAAACCAGTGAAGAATGGCCACCATTGCCGTGAGAGGAAGAGAGAATTTGAGAGAGAAGAAGTTGTGTTATATTAATTAAAATGATTTACCAAAAATCAATTTATATTTATGCCATAATTTATTAATTTAATAATAAATTTATGACACAACACATGCAATAGCTTAGAGTGTCAAACACTCAATTTCCATGCAATAACATTGAGTGCATTGTACACTATCTACATGCAAAGCATTAGAATGACATGTGTCATGTGGGCCCCCACACGTTTCCAAATGAAAGTGGGCCCACGTGCACTCACGCGTTCGGGTTCGATATTTCCGAAATACCGAGCTTACGTCGCGACGTTAATTCAATCGAATTTAAATAAATAATTACGCCTGGCGAAATTTTATTTACGTCGCTAACGAATTAATTCTGAATTAACTCGTTTGCCCGAATTAAAATCTAATTTTAATTCCGCGTCGAAATCTAATTTCATTTAATATATCGAATATATTAATTCATCGATTAATTCCAAATTAATCGTTCTCTCTCTTTAGACGATATTTTATCCCGGATAAAATATCTCCGTTATTAATCCTAGATTAATTTTCTCTCTCTTCTATTATAATCCCAGATTATTCAAGAGTGCGAGTTGTGCGTCATCGGTGGATTATCGGGAAGCGACCCATGAGATCCCCGGATAATTTGGCAGTAAATACGGTCGTCGGAGTATCCGAATCACGTACGTACCAAGTACTACGTTCTACCGATTTACGAGACAAGGTCGACTCCTAGCAAAGCACCAAGTCTTCCCAAGTTCTCTGGACATATTCATCAAAGAATATCTAGATCTGTATCAAGCGTAATATACTTTTGTATTGTGCATATTGGCCCAGTATCGGATAATCACGTGCTAGGGCTGGGGCTGGATAAGTGTCTGCCCCGTCCGAAACACATATCGGATGTCTGGTAACTAGTCTCTATAATCGGATATTCATGACCTGGTCATAATATCACGATTGGATGCGCATCACTAAAAGAGCACTAATACCGTATCCTGCGTGACATCATCTCCATTATGACTGGAGTGACACTTCCATCTCGACATCACATCCAATACACTACGATTCCTGATAAACCCAGAAGAGGTGAACACAGAACCAGTTAAGATCCCCCACCACCAAAACCAAGTTTACCGATTGTCGTAAGTATTAGCGATGTAAGTCTCAGGTTAAGACTATACACACCTACCTTGATTTCGGCCTCCCATAGACACCTAGTCATAATACCAATGGGATTCCGAAGGGTCTATCCAGAGCGAAGCTGTTTCCCGTACCATCGGTGAAACACGACCTCCTATCGCACTTGCACAAGTATCCAATACTTATATATATGAGAACTATGCCGTTGTGCCCTCACAACGCGCACAAGTGCAATACTAGCCTATTCCGCATTATCGATGTCCAGTCTCGATAATACTACGGCTAGGGATATTTAATGATTAATCCTTCGTGGACTGATACTGTCTCATATCATCTCAATCCAGGAACTAATCATAGGGACCTCTCTTCATTTATATATCTAAGGTGATCTAATCACAAATGACGAGAGTGCAATTTCCTTGTTACATAGTTAATTTGATACAACAACACAATGATCTGTGTAAATAGTGACGCTATGGGTCATTTTGTCCAACAATATGTCCGCTAGACATATAATTGTCATAACAAATATCCAGCCAAATGACACAAATATCCGACCATATTACATTTTTATTTAATTATTAATGTTTCACTGTTTTATTTGTTATTTTATCTATTTTTACATTCGCTTCTATGATTGCCTTATTATGTTCAGTTTGTTATTAGTATGCATGTTTCTTTAATTTTACCTTTCTGATCCGTGTAAAATATTTGGCTAGACCCATAATATTCTAACAAACATTCCTAATGTGAAATATATCTGGTCGGGTTTCTCCAAAGCCAAGCCGATGAGACTTGCGCCTTATTCTTATTTTATTATGTTTTATCGCTTTTGCCTCAATTTTATTATCATTTTATCACTGTTATGTTATTGTTTCTTCGTATTTATTGTTATTTATACATGTTTTTGCATTGTTTATTTTCTATTTCACGAAAATATCCGAGTAGATTTGCACTAAGTCCGACCGGACATCAATTACATAAAATAATATCCGGTCAGGCTTTTCCAAAGCCAGACTAGTGAGATACATGTTATAAAATGTTTAGTTATTGTTTTACTATTACTTTGACACTTTCAGGATGCTTATGACTTTCTAATTTATTCCTTTACCGTTTTTTTTTATTGCGCTATTGTATGCTTTTGAAATGTTTTTGCGTGATATTACATTATAAGACATGTCGATTCATCTATTAAACCTAAATATTATACTAGCATCAGTAAGGGACCATTCTGAACCCACACGGGTTTAAGATCAGCTCTTTCAAGGGGTGTAGTGAAGCCGTAAATCATTCCTAGTGTCGTATACTAGGTGGCGACTCTTTCATTCTCCGGTTAGTCCCCTGTGGGCTATCCATACTCTCTAGGGGCTGCGAACCCAATAGTGTCGTGGTCGCCGACATCATAGACATGACAGTAAAACCCGATTCGCTCCTACACACTATCTACATAATAAAATAAAAAGAGGATACAACTTAATATTCTTGTTTAGATGCCTCTACAAGATATGTAGATACTTTGTATGTTAACTTAAAATTTCTTAATATACAACTTAACTATGATGCTAGAATTTTATAAGTGGTTTTGTAGATTTTTGTCCCAAAAAGCTATATATTAGGGGTGTACAAAGTTTCGGGTCAACCCGCGACCCGACCCGACCCGCGCGCGCGCTTTAAAAAAATAATGATTTTTCGGGTTAACACGACCCGACTTGATATTTGCGGGTTGGGTCACGGGTTTTATATTAAAAACCCGACCCGACCCGACCCTATAAGATTTTAATTATTTTTCTAAAAATCTTATAATTATTTTTAAAAATTTTAGTATTATTTAATTTATTTATTACTTTTGTTGTCTTGAAACTTTATATATATGATAATTTTCGGGACATAAAATAACTAATATTTATATTTCCAAATAATTACATCATTAAAAAATATTTTCTTTTGCCGACCTGACCCGATCGGATTTCACCTCTCAAATTTCGGTTTAGGTTTCCCGACCCGTGAACACCCCTACCATATATTGTCCGATTATAGTTTTATAGAGAATTCATCAACCCATTTTAAGAATATGAAACATATATTGACAAAATATAATAAAACAAGAATGAATCATGAATATGAAAAATGTGCTCAACTAGTAGGGTTGGCATTATGACATGTCACGTCCCAACGGTTCCCGTCCCCATTGGGATGAGATTCATGATAAATTTTTTATCTCATTTTGAAATAAGACGAGATTAGGACATAGAAATTTTAAATCGAGACAGGTAGGGATTTCCACAAAACGGCTGAAGATTTCACTGGATGTGGTAGGATTTTTTATAAAACATGACGGGACGGGATTTGGAACCATTGCCAACTCTATTAACTAGCACAAAACGCGGACCTTATGTTGGACAATTATGACCCATAACATCACTATTTGTAAAGAACATTGTGTTTTGTACAAATTAACTTTGTAACAAAAGGAAATTGCTATTTTATCAATATTGTAATTAGAATACTTGGATATATAATGATAAAAGTCCATATGGTTAAATCGGATTAATAAGATATGAGACAGTATTAATCCACTAATGGTTATGTTGGACAATTATGACCCATAGCGTCACTATTTGTAAAAGAAATTGTGGTTTTTGTACAAATTAACTATGTGACAATGAAATTGTATTTTTATCATTTGTAATTTGATTACTTAAATATATAAATGATAAAAGTCCTTATGATTAGTTCCGAATTATTAGATATGAGACAATATCAATCCATAAAGGTTTAATCAATAAATATCCATAGTCGTAGTATTATCGAGACTGGACATCGATAATGCGGAATAGACTAGTATTGTACTTGTGCGTGTTATGGAAGCGTAACAGCATAGTTCTCATATATTTAAGTATTGGATACTTATGCAAGTGTGATAAGAGGTTGTGTTTACCGATGGTACGGAAATAGCTTCGCACTGGATAGACCTCGCGGAATCCCAATGGTAGTATGACTATGTGTCTATAGGAATCCGCATCAGGGTAGGTGTATTTGGTCTTAACCTGAGACTTGCATCGCTAGTACTTGCGACAATCAATACGCTTTGGTTTTGGTCATCCAGGACTTTAACAGGTTCTGTGTACGCCTCTTCTGGGTTTATTGAGAATCGTAGTGTATTGGGTGTGATGTCAAGACGGAAGTATCACTTCAGTCATATGGAGATGATTATCACGCAGGGATACAGAACTGGTACTCTAATTGGTTGCAACCATCGGGATAATATGACAAGGTCATGATTATCCGATTAAAGAGACTAGTTACTTATGATCCGATATATGCTTCGTACGGGGCAGACACTATTCCATCCCCAGGCCTTGCATGTGACATATGATACTAGATCGCAATACGTAATACTATGTATACTATGCCTGACATAGATTATATATTCCTTTAAGAATATTTCTGGAGAATTGGGTAGGCACGGTGCTTTGCTAGAAGCCAACCATGTCTCGTAAATCGATAAGAACGTAGTACGAGGTACTCACGTGTTCGGATAGTCAGACGACCGGATTTACTGCCAATATCCAGGGATCTCATAGGTCGTTTCCCGAAGATTCACCGATGACGTATGATTCGACATAATTAATCTAGGATTAATTACGGAGAGATTTTATCTAGGATAAAATACCATTGAAGAGAGAGAGAATGCTTAATTTGGAACTAATCGATAAATAAATATATTCAATATATTAAACGAAATTAGATTTCGATGCGGAATTAAAATTGGATTTTAATTCGGGCTAATGAATTAATTTAGAATTAATTTGCGAGCGACATGAATAGTAATTTTGCTATGGCATAATTATTTAATTAAATTTGATTTAATTACTTGCAACGGAAAAATCGTTAATTGAGAATTAACGAACCCGAGCCCGGAATGTGTTTGCGGGCCCACTCGAATTTTGAATTTAAGTGGGGCTGACATGTCACATCGTAAGTCACTTTAGTGATGGAAGTCAAGTCATCTTTTTGTGATTGACATCCGTCACTATTCATGATGGGAGTAGTTGGAAGCCTTAATTGCTTTTTCCCTCCAATTTGCTTTATTCTTTTTGGAAAAGGATATACCAATTTGCCTTTTGACTTTTGACATAAGTTTTTTAAAAAAAAAACAAAAAAATTGAAAAAGCTCTCTCTCCCTCTCCATCTCTCTTGGCCGAAACCTACAAGTCAATTAGGGAATTTTTGTTGCAAATATTTCCTTATGCTAGCACATTAACGAATCATCTAATGTGATAGGGAAACCAATCCTTGAGCTTGGAATCAACAACAAAGCTTGGAGCTTGGATTTCATCCCCAAAGAAGGAGCTTGGCCGAAACTTCAAGGAGCAAAGTTTTGTATTTGACGCATCCAACATCCGATCAAAGTGAGTATTATTCCGCAAATTCTTCTTTGAGTATTCACATGTTTTATTGCTTAAATGATCTTGGGACACCTTAGAAACCCAAGAATGGTATCATGGAGCCTTATTGAGCATGAAATTTGATTAGGGTTTATATACTAAAATTTGGGTATTTTTGATTTGAGCATGTTTTAATCAAATTGTTTGTTTGAGTATGCTTGTATGTTAATAACTTGATTTGATTAAAACATGCTCAAATCAAGAATGGTATCATGGAGCCTTATTGAGCATGAAATTTGATTAGGGTTTATATACTAAAATTTAGGTATTTTTGATTTGAGCATGTTTTAATCAAATTGTTTGTTTGAGTATGCTTGTATGTTAATAACTTGGAGTTATGCATGATCAATATGAAGAAAATTTAAATGGATTATTTTTCCCAAATTTGTTAGGCTTGGCCGAATGTATATGCTCCCATAAAGTCATGGTATTTTTTGTTTTTAAGACCATTGGATGTGTTTAAAGATTTGGAAAATATTGATTTGAGATTCAATCGGATTGAAATCGGAATCGGATATAAAATCCATACAAATGCCGTGAGCTTCAAAGCATAGAGAATGATGATTTTTGTTTCAATAATGTTGGACATGTATTGATGATGAATAAGCATGATTAATTGATTAAATTGATATTTTGGAAATGTTAATTTAGATAATTAATTAATGTAATACACTTTAATTAATTAAATTATGAAATTTGGAATTTTAGAATTTGATTAATTGGGCTTACAATGTTGTATTTGGGCCTAATGGGCTTGGTTGGGCCAAGTTGGTTTAGGTCAATTGGATTGGATCCAAATTTGGGCCTAAACCATTCAATTAAGTCCAAATATGACAAATGAGCCTTTTATGTTTAATTGGGCCGAAATTGGTTTCTTGGGAAATAGGGTGATTCCTTAATTGGGCTTTGGTATTTGGGTTTGACTCATATTGACCAAAGTCCATGCCTTAGAAATTAATTGAAAGCCCATTGGACTTTAATTAAATGACATTGGATGTTAATTGGGCTTTGAGACCCATTTAGATTAGATTTAGAATCTAAGTCGTAAAGGAGCATTAAAAGTGTAATTATTTAATTTGGAATTAAATATAGAATTAGTATTGAATACAAATTAAATTAGATTTAAATTGTAGTTTGATATATTTCAAGAATTCGTACTTTGAGTACTTATTCTTAAACGAGTTGGACTCGCGCAAATCAAGTCGTTGTTTGAACATTAGATGATCACTTTATTCAAAGATTAATTAATTGGATTAGATTTATTGAATAACATGCTTTGTGTGAATACATGGATGTGTTGAATGAATAATGTATATCAGATGGATATTAGAATGGAAAGGGCAATTTTGGAAATTGTTGTAAATTTAGAATTTATTAATTGGACATGCGTGTCCAGCCTTATCTCTCTATTCTTTGTAATTCTCTTCTCACCTAATTCCCCTCAATGTTAATGAGGTTTCTTTAATTGTATTATGTAATTGGGTAGAAGTTAGAATAGTGCTAGCAGAGGAGAGGAAATAGAGTGATTTATTCTAGGAACAATCTGTGAAATATCCATCCGCATATCATTATTAATTAATTTACCGCGCCTTATTATTCTTTTAGAATGCATGCTTAAGGGTGTATGATGAGACCTAACAAAGATAATAAATTGGTTGCCAATTTACGCAAAAAATCATCAACAAATATTAAGCGTTTTCCTTCTATTGAGTGATTCTTACTCAAGATCCAAGATTGGCACTGGTTTGTTGGCCAAAGTCAAGACCTTTGTCCATCGCGGATGTGTTTCAATCATGAAGGCTTTGTTCCATATCGTATGTCTTGTCCAAGTTGTGATTTGTTGGCCAAAGTCCAGATCAGTTCTTGTCCATCAACATCGATTACGAAGCTTTCCAAAGTCAATGGGTTCCGCTTAATTGGAATCATTAAGCTTGTTGTGCCAAAGCCAAGGCTTAGTTGATTCAGAGGAAAAGGGTTAGGAAAATATATTGGATATATTGGCATATATATTGTATATATGTTTCGGACTTGGAGGTCCACCTACCGGATTTAGGAATTGGATGAGATCCAATTGATCTTAGAGATATACCTAGTTAAATATCATACAGCTTGTTGGCCAAAGTCAAGGTTGTGTGTTATTTAATGGGATCCTAGCCCACTAGGAAAATAGGTTTCCCGAGTACTCAACAGAGGGTTAGAGGCTCGCCGAAAAATAGTGGGAGGCTAGTATTGAATTTGCAATTTCGTTCAAATACTTAGCTTTACGCGCTTTCAAATTATTTCGTCAATTATATTATTAGTTGGACTAATATTATTATTTTTCTTGTAACAGTTAGAATGTACTCATACATCGTTAATTGAATAGTCGGACTATTGTGATTAAGATGACAGGAAAGTTAAGCATTAGTGATATTGTCATGGGCGATAATGTCTTTAATGGCACAAACTTTCAAGACTGGGATATGAATCTCAGGATTGTCCTGTGATCCGAGAAGTAGCTCTACACTATAGAGAGACCTCTTGGGCCTAAGCCCCGACCTGATCAGTTGCTTGAGCTGGAGCTTTGGAAGACTCATAGCGATGACAACATGACTGCTCAATCGGTAATGCTTGCTGCTATGACTCCGCAATTCCCTCGTCAAAATAAGGGATTGGATCCCTATGAGATGATGGCGAAGTTGCATGATCTTCACCGATCTAATATTAGATCGCAAAGATATGAGTTGCAGAAGAAGTTCTTCCGCGCTCGCATATCAGAGGGTACGTCTGTTGAGCACCATGTATCACAGATGATTGCTGACATTGAGCAGCTGGGACATATTGGCATTGTCTTCGAGGCTGAGACTTCAGTAGATTTGATCTTACAGTCTCTCCTCGACACTTGGAGTGGGTTCATCATTAAGTACAATATGATGAACCAAGAACAAACTCTTGGAGAGTTGATGTCCACTCTGCGCGAAGCAGAAAAAGAGCTCCTAAAGGGCAAGAAGCGCGAGGCTGTAGGAAACGCTTTCCTCGCGCACTGGAAGCGATTAGGCTCGCGGATCGAACTTGAAAATTTTTTCTGCTTTCCCCTTCCTTTTGCCGAATCTGACCACCAGGTATACTAAAATTTTTCTTCTGTTTCGGAAAATATTTCAGCCCCGGAATACCCCCAAAATAGTCCCCGAACAGCCCCCGAACTGCAGTGAAATAATGGACTGTTTTGGACCCGTTACACAACAGAACTACACACAAATCAGCCCCTAATTTGTTTGAACTACAAGGATGTTTTAGGTCTGATTTATTCACTCAAAAACAGTCTCAACTCAGTCCCAAAATATCTCCAAGCCGTTTCCCAAAAACCCGAATTAAAACAAAACAAACTGAGCCTCGAATCAACCAAGCAAGGTGCGGCAATGAGTTAATACCAGGCCTCACTGCCGTGACCTATAAGAATAGAGGAAGAAGAAGATTTGTTCGTTACCAAAAATTCTTTCGCCCTATGACTCGTAACCAATGGAAAGTAGTGTGGGCTACGCTCACAAAACAAATCCCTAAACGATTTAGAGATTCAATCACACAGTTAGTATTTTATTTTTATTCTTTTGTTCTTCAATGGAGTTTCTCAACTTTTGAGAGAATGGTAGAGAAGAAGAAGAGGTGGCTAGGGTTGCAAAATTAGAGAGCTACCAAAAATAAAATAAATCTTCTTTTTTATACTTAGGGTTTATTGTTTCCAAAACAAACAAATCATTCCCCATCCATATCAACAAAGAATCGACCAAGCATGGAAAAGGATTTAATTTTTTAAACATCAATATTCAATTACCATTATTGAAAAATGTTACAAAATTAAATAAGCAATTAACCATTTGAAAATCATAATCTCCAAATTCATGCCATGGATTATTTTGTTTCCAAATCAAAACAAATCCATTCCCTTTATGCTTGTGAAAATCGGCCACTTTAAGAAAAATAATAAATATTTGTAACATGAATATATCAATTACTATAATGGAATATATGTTACAAAATAAAAATTTTAAATATTTTTTAAACACGTGTAACTTCCAAATTAAGTCCAAGGATTTCTAAAACCCAAAATTTAGAAATTACTTACTTAACCTTCTATTTATTATATCTAATATAATTAAATAACTTGTGTTTAAATATCATATATTTAATAAAACTATATATTAACTTTTAATATAAGTTTCAAGTGTGACAATTATATTATTAATCATATTAATAATATGCATATCTTTGAGTATATAATTGGACTATCCAATTATATTAAATCCGCTATAGTGAATCGAGCTAGCTCGGGGACCAAATGGACCTACGGTTCTGAGCTCCAATAATCTCGAAATATTAATTACGCTCTTAATTAAATATTCTGAATTATTAACTTCGGGTTATTCCACTAAAAACCCGAAGTTGCACCCTCGTTGCCGCAGATGATATATTAAGCCGAACCAAGTCGGTGTCCACCGATATAGTCATTACATACGAATTGACCCTTCACGAGTATCTCGTAATTAGAGCTGGGTCATAATGTGTTATACCCCACTAATTATTTTTACCTTAAGTACCATTGATTCTCTAATGAACGATTTATTCATAACTATTATGAATTTTAATCTTTGTATTCGTAATAGAGAGACTTGAGCGCTCAAATCATTCAAGTACCGAATCAACCCTTAAGAAAGATACTCATCTACTTCTCGCAAGAATGAGTGAACTCCATGTCTATGTAAAACATTCCCAGCTACAAAACAAACTGTGTCCCCAAAGTACGTAGCTATTGGTCGGGATTGCTACACCAACCTCACATTTGTAAATCAAAGGACATAGCCTGCCATGTAGGAGTTCGTAGTACACTCAGGATTAAGATCAATCTATATATGACCATCTAGTAGATCGAAATGACTTTCTTAGTTTAACAAATATTATAATAATGTCATTTCCATCTGGGTCCAGTCCTATATGATCGCATCATACAAGGTGCCTCCATTCTCATGTCTCTACATGGACGATCCGGATGAAGATTGCCATAAATATAGAATGGACCGCAGCTATAGATAAACCACAAACAAAGTACCCACTTTGTTTGATCTCTATGGACTATTTAAGATTACTAACTTCAGACTTAAATCCTCTTGTGTATGACACTCATACACTAAGTCTGAAAGCACATAAGTAATCTAGGGTATTTAAGATGATATATAATATGCGAAAATTAAACAAACAATTTGATAAATGAATAATGCATCGTTTTATTTCAAAACACATAAAACTGTTTACATCACATGTAGCTCTAGGGCATACATTCCAAGAATCTCCCACTTGCACTAGAGTAAATGGCACATGTCTCGTAATCCTAGACCATCTAGGCGACCTTCAAAAACTTTAGCCGGCAAGGTCTTTGTAAATGGATCAGCCAGGTTCTATGCGGATGCAATCTTTGTGACAGTAACGTCTCATATCTGCACTATCTCCCTGATGAGATGATATTTCCTCTCTATATGCTTTCCCCTCATGTGGCTTCTTGGTTCTTTGGAGTTTGCCACCGCACCACTATTATCGCAATAGAGTGTGAGTGGTCTATCCTATCTGGAACAACTTCCAGATCTCCCAAGAATTTAGGGAGCCAAACTGCTTCATTAGCTACTTCATAAGCTGCTACATATTCAGCCTCCATGGTGGAGTCAGCAATACAAGATTCCTTTATACTTCGCCATACTATGGCCCCACCATATAGGGTGAACACTGATCCAGATGTAGATTTTCTAGAATCGACATCTGTCTGAAAATCAAAGTCAGTATATCCCCTTAGGATCATATCCTTACCGGAATACACAAGCATATAATCTCTCGTTCTCTTAAGATACTTGAGAATGTGTTTCATAGCCACCCAGTGATCTAATCTTGGGTTTGACTGAAACCTACTGACTACTCCCACTACAAAACAGATGTCCGATCTCGTGCATAACATAGCATACATGAGACTACCAACTGCTGAGGCGTATAAGATATGTCTCATTTCCTCAACATCTTGAGGTGTTTTAGGAGACTGTTCCTTTGACAAATGAATTCCATGTCGATAAGGCAGATTGCCTTTCTTGGAATTCTGCATCCCAAATCGCACAAGTATCTTGTTGATATAGGATGCCTGAGACATAGCTAACAGTCGTTTCTTGCGATCCCGAAGTATCTGAATCCCAAGAACATAACTGGCCTCTCCTAAATCTTTCATTTGGAATTTGTTAGCTAGCCAGGTTTTCACGTCTGATAATATCTTTACATCATTCTCAATGATAAAATATCATCAACATATAAACAAGAAAAACCATCTTCCCGTCAATGACGTGCTTGTATACACAAGGCTCATCATATTCTGCTCAAAATCATAAGACTTGATCTTTGTATCAAATCTTATATCCAAGATCGAGATGCCTGCTTGAGTCCATAAATGGACCTTTGCAGCCTGCAAACCTTTGCTCTTGACCTTGGGCGATGAACCCATCTGGTTGTATCATATAGATACTTTCATCAAGATTGCCATTCAAGAATGCAGTCTTGACATCCATTTGCCAAATTTCATAGCATAATATGCGGCAATGGATAGAAGAGTGTGGATGGATTTAAGCATGGGTACTGGCGAGAAAGTTTCCTCATAGTCAACTCCTTATTTCTGGGTATAACCCTTGGCCACTAGTCTAGCCTTGAAGGTCTGTACCTTCCCATCTGATCTCATCTTCCTCTTGTAGATCCACTTGCAACCTATGGGTTTCACCCCATCAGGTTGGTCTACAAGTTCCCAGACTGAGTTGGAATACATGGACTCCATCTCTAGGTTCATGGCTTTGAGCCTTTCCTCTTTGTCAGAATCATTCATTGTACTACGATATGTCAATGGATCATCTACGCCATCGTTAGATACGACAACTTGTGCCTCTCCAACCCCAAGGTAGCGATCAGGTTGTCGTACAACCCTCACACTGTATCTAGGTGGTAGATCATTCTGAAGAGCTTGCATCTGACTCTCAGATGTCGAAGGTGCTATGTATTTGTCAACTTTCATTAACGATGGCATGCTGGTCGAACCAGCAAGTAACTCCTCGAGTAACAACTTACTTCGAGGCTTGAACTCCCTCATATAGTCCTCCTCTAGAAACGTAGCCTTTGTCGATACAAATATTTTGTTATCATCAGGTCTGTAGAATAATCCACCCCTAGTCTCATTAGGATAGCCTACAAATAGGCACACCTGAGAACGTGGCTCCAATTTTGTGGTCTTATTCTTTAGTACATGTGCTGGACACCCCCATATGTGGAAATATCGTAAACTAGTTTTACGACCATTCCACAACTCTAAGGGAGTCTTAGGAACAGACTTAGATGGAACTACATTAAGGATATGCATAGCAGTTTACAGTGCATATCCCTAGAACAAACTAGGTAGTGAGCTATAACTAAACATAGATCTTATCATGTCTAGTAAGGTCCAATTTCTCCTCTCTGCAACACCACTTTGCTGTGGTGTTACAGGCGCTGTGACCTGGGATACAATCCCATGCTCAACTAAGAATTCCTCGAATTCTCTATCGAGGTATTCCCTGTTTGATCTTGGGACCTTATAGCAGTGCGTTTTTGGGCTTGAATCGTCTCCAAATCGACTCAACCGATCAATGTGAGTATTCCGCTACCTCCGTTGATGTGTTCACACATAATTTCATGTCTTGTTTGACCTTGGGACCTTATAGAAAACCAACAATGGGATCTCATGGGTCGTTCCCGATAATCCACCGATGACGCACAACTCGCACTCTTGAATAATCTGGGATTATATAGAAGAGAGAGAAAATTAATCTAGGATTAATAACGGAGATATTTTATCCGGGATAAAATGTCGTCTAAAGAGAGAGAACGATTAATTTGGAATTAATCGATGAATTAATATATTCGATATATTAAACGAAATTAGATTTCGACGCGGAATTAAAATTAGATTTTAATTCGGGCAAACGAGTTAATTCAGAATTAATTCGTTAGCGACGTAAACGTAAATAATTCAAATCGGACAAAATAACCTTCCTTGGCCGAGAGCATGAAAGCATGTAAATGGGTTTGATTTGTCATTATGTGTGTTTGACATGTAATAATGAATTAAGTATGATTAATTGGACTAATTTGGTGTTTTAAAAATATTGATTTTAGTCGATTAATCATGTAATGCACTTTAGGTAATTAAATTGCGTAATTGGATTAGTGTAATTTAATTATTTAGGCTTAAATTGGATTTGGGCTTGAATTGTTGTATTTGGGGCTATTGGGCTTGATTTATCAAGTTTGGTTTAGGCCAAGTGGATTGGATCCAATTGGGCCCAAAACCTTAACCATAAAGCCCAATTGCGACTAATGAACCTTTAATGTTTAATTGGGCCTAATGGGCCGAATTGATTTCTAAGGCATTTTGGGTGATTCCACTATTGGGCTTTGGTTGCCGAAGCCCATGCCTAAAGAAATTAATTGAAGCCCATTAGACTTGAATTAAATTGACGTTGGACGTTAATCGGACTTTGAGTCCCGACGCGATTGAATTTGGAATTTAAATCGTAAAGGTTTATTAATAAAGTGTAATATTTAATTTGGAATTGAATAATGAATTAGTATTAAATACATGTTAAATTTGATTTAATGATGTAGTTTAATTAATTCATGAATTCGTACTTGAGTACTTATTCGCAAAAACGAGTTTGACTCGAACAAAATCAAATCGTTGTTTGAACATTGGATGATCACTTAATTATCAGATTAATTAATTTGATTAGATTGATTGATAGCATGCTTATGTGTGTGAATACATGGTTGTGTTGAATGAATAATGTATATCGGATGGATATTAGTCGGGTGGGCAATTTTAGAAATTGTTGTAATAAATTCGATTTATTAAATTGGACCTGCGTGTCCAGCCTTATCACCTTCTTTCTCTTTGTATTCTCTTCTCACCTATTCCCCTCTATGTATATGAGGTTTCTTTAGAAGTGTAGTGTAACGGGTAGAAGTAGTACAAGTGCTAGCTTGAGTGAGAAAGGGAGAGATTTGATCTAGGATCAATGTGTTAAGTATCCATCCGCATATCGTTATTAATTTATTTTCATACTCGCTTTATTATGTATTTAGAATGCATGTTTAAGGGTGTATGATGATGAGACCTTAACAAAGATAATTAAATTGGTAGCCAATTTGCACGCGAAAAAAGCCCTCATCAAATATCATGCGTTTTTTTTTCCTTCCATGAGTGATTCTTACTCAAGATCCTAGATTGGCAGGGGTTGTTGGCCAAAGTCAAGCCCTTGTCCTTCGAAGATGTGTTTTAATCACGAGGCTTTGTTCCATATTGGTGTCTTGTCCAAGTTGTGGTTTGTTGGCCAAAGTCAAGACCACTTCTTGTCCAACGACATTGATTACGAAGCTTCCATGTCAATGGGTCCGCGCTTGACTGGGATCATTAGGTTTGTTGTGCCAAAGCCAAGGCCTAGTTGATTCAGAGGAAAAAGGATAGGAAAATGTATTAGATACATTGGCATAAGTAATATGTTTAGGACTTGGATGTCCACCTAACCGGATCTAGGAATTGGATTGGATCCAATTGATCTGTGAGATCTACCTAGTTAAATAGCATACAGCTTGTTGGCCAAAGTCAAGGTTGTATGTTATTTAACGGGATCCTAGCCCACTAGGAAACACGGTTTCCCGAGTACTCCACAGAGGGTTAGAGGCTCGACGAAAAAATAGTGGGGGAGCAAGTATTGAATTTGCAACATTCGTTCGAATACTCGCTAAACACACTCATTTTATTTTACTCGTCATATTAATTAAAAGTATTAGTCGGACTAATATTTTATGTTGTTTTAAAAATATATATAGTTGGACTATATACAAACTCATTCAATATATGTTAGTTACAAATCAATATAATTGAATTTAAAATGATAGTTGATTTTATAATTGGATTATAGTAATCAATATTAAAATTATAGTTGATTAAATAATTGGATTATTGTAATCATTATAATAAATAGTACCTTATTAAATTGATTAAATAGTTGGACTATTAAAATCATGAAAGAATTGAAAGGTTGAATATTTAAAATATATATAATCCTTGGATTAAATGTTTTAAATGATTTAATTTTCAATTGGGAATAAATAATAGGTTAATTTATTTGATAAAATAACTTATTATAACTAAGCCCATAATTAAGCAAATAGTGGAGCATAAAGTCTTTGGAAGATTTATGTGATGATGACTTTAGTGCTTAATTAATATACTTATAATAAATCTATCTTTAGATTTAAAAGTATTTAAAATTGCAATTAATAAATCTTGGAGAATTAATTGACTATTCTAGTGGAGAAAAGTCAAAGTTTGCAATTGGGCATGTAGCACAAGGTGCACATCGTTTCGATATTCCAAAACCCAAGGCTTGGCCAAAGGTTTGTGAAATATTGAAAAGGATAATTGACATATCCCAAAGTGACTACCATTTGGATATGGAAGACACGAAGGAATTAAAGAAAGGGCGAGGCTCTAACTTTAAAAATATTTGTCAAAGTTATGTTCACTACTAGTATTGAAATTGAATACTTAGTGTGGTACATAAAATATATGTATTGACGTTCAGAATCCGCTGTGAGCTGGATACTGGCTTCAAGCCGAGATTACTCTGCGAATCGGAAACGGGACGAAAGTCGCTTGTTTCGACTGTAGATACCTAAGTTTAGGAACTACCCTTTTGGTATGTACTTAAATTAGGAAATGTTATAATGTAACTAGTTTTACTAGAGAAATTATCTCTATATCAGTGTTGATCCAATGCGGATAAAACCTTTATATTCTAGAACACTAAAGTGCTTCAATATATAAAGATGATACTGAGATAAATACATTGGATGTAAATAACAGAATTTATATTTTGAATATAAATAAATCTCAAACATAAAATGACAAATAAATAGCTCATATTGATTTGATCAATAGAGACTTATTTGTGGCATTGTTGTCTAGGACACATTAATGAAGACTCGTATATCCACACTTTTTAAGAGTGGGTTACTAGGACTGATTTGACTATTCAAATAGGTCTACGAATCTAGTTTATTAGGTTAAATACCTAAAATACTGTTTACTTGGTAATAGTAAAAGGGCCACCGATCTGTTAGCCCTATTCATGGTGAAGTAAGTGGGCCCATATCTAGCTAAGCTAGATGTTAACATGAATATTTCGTGACCTTAACGGATGTGACATCACGTTGTGGTTATGTGTTTCTTTTGAAGAACACGAATCGGAAACTTTTAGAGTTTCGACACGAAATAGACAAACAGATCGGCTATAGTATTATTCCGCCACGGTAATACCGTAATGGAAAATACTTAAGCAGCAAGTTTCATACGTACATGAAAGAGTATGGTATTCTTTCAGATGAGGACTCCTCTCGAGACACGTCAGTTAGACGGTGTGTCTGAACTAAAACCGAATTTTGTTGGACATAATAAGGTTTATCACGAGTCGCTCTGAGCTACTATTTCCTTCAACAGGATATGTATTGACAATGCAAAACTTATTTGGAATAAGGTTCCATATAAATCTGTTTGACAGATATCATATAGGATATGAACAGGAAAGAAAAGGGTTTCTCATTCCTGATAATTTGGGTATGCCAGGCATAACGTTTGGTTGATACCAAACTAAGGACCCAAATTGGATAAGTGCCAATATAAGTTATCCTAAGGGAAACCTTAAGTATAGTACTTGTAAATCCCACATGAGAACAATGTAATTGTTGCTCACCATGCGGTTTTCCTGAGAGGAATACCGATATGCAGTGGTCAGTGGGAGGATAGTGATACTCGATGAAAAATCGGAGTGATACTGTTCTAGGCACGAAGTCCGTAATGGAACACAAATAGTTCATCTATGATGAATCTATACCATTAATCTTTAAATACACAAGAACTTCGTAGATTGGATAGAGTCAGAAAACAACCTAGGGTATGGGTTTCTGATCTAGCCTCATAAAGATGTCAATCTTATGGAGGTATACCATCCGACTACGTTATGAGGAAGTGATACGAGGTATCGACTCCCTGTTGAGGCAAAGTGCCATGAGTCCGAAATGGATTCCATGTATAACAACTATGTTTGGATACTAGTTGTTGTACCACAAGGCGTTGTGCCTATGGTACATTAAACGTCTTCAAGGAAGACAACATGGAAGGCAACATACCAACGTGCAAACCTAAGGTTTTGACGGAAGGATATCGTTATCAACATTATGTTAATAACGGTTCAACCTTTTACCTGTTGCCATGGTAAATCCATTTTGAAGATGCTTGTTGATAACTGTATATTTCATTATGAAATATGTCAGTTACAAATCAAAATCGCTTTCCTGAAAAGGAAACCTTTTGGAGGATGTTTACAACATCCTGACGATTTGTATAACCGACAAACAAGGTTTGCGGGTTATTCGATCCATGTTTGGATTGATGCAAGCATAAGGTTCTTGGAACTGTCGTTTTGAAATAATCATAATGGTTTATGATTTGACTCAAAACGAAATAATTCTTGTGTATATAAGGAAGTTAGTGGGAGAGCGCACTGACAGTGAAATTCCCATAAAACTATTGTTGAAAGCTTGGCTTTCAATAGAAATTCTCCGTAGAATTCTGGGGAGTAACAACCTTTATTCAAGGAATAAAGATCTACTGGGATAGATTTGGAGTTGTTAACACTCTCTAGGAAATTGTACATTTAAAATGTACTTGTATTGGTGTCTCATACGCTTCAAGCATATGGAGTCACAATCAGGTCAATCCAAGTGACAGTCACTGGATTGAAATTAAGAACATCTGTTAGTATCTCAGAGAACTAAAGATGCTATCTTAAACTATGGAGAAGGAGAACTTGAAGTGACTGGGATCACTGCTGCAAGTTTCCAAACAGTTAAATACTGTGGTACTATAAAGTTTGAACACCGGGACAGTGAGCTGGAAATCTTCCAAGCAAGATAACTGTTACCGAATAAACAACAAAAAATGCGGATTATTGCTGCAGCGAGGGCAGCAAGCAATAGAAGTCTTTGGGTGAAAATAAAATAAATCTAATTAGATTAGATATAGTTCTGTTAGCAGCTGAGCTAGGCGTCAGCACAGGCTAAGGAATTAAAGGTCTCATCGACGATCCAGATATATACTTCTATATCATCTGATTCGTTCGGATCATACATCGTGGCGAGTGTGATGATCGTATAAATCGCGTCAAACGATAATCGAACAAATCCGCTGAAGAAAACCTTTCCTCAGCAATTTGAGCGAACCTTACATAGTTCGGGTGTAGGGCACTTGAGTGACTCGCAATGTGCCAAGTGGGAGATTGTTGGACAAAATGACCCATAGCGTCACTATTTGCACAGATCATTGTGTTGTTGTAGCAAATTAACTATGTAACAAGGAAATTGCACTCTCGTCATTTGTGATTAGATCACCTTAGATATATAAATGAAGAGAGGTCCCTATGATTAGTTCCTGGATTGAGATGATATGAGACAGTATCAGTCCACGAAGGATTAATCATTAAATATCCCTAGCCGTAGTATTATCGAGACTGGACATCGATAATGCGGAATAGGCTAGTATTGCACTTGTGCGCGTTGTGAGGGCACAACGGCATAGTTCTCATATATATAAGATTGGATACTTATGCAAGTGCGATAGGAGGTTGTGTTTCACCGATGGTACGGGAAACAGCTTCGCTCTGGATAGACCCTTCGGAATCCCATTGGTATTATGACTAGGTGTCTATGGGAGGCCGAAATCAAGGTAGGTGTGTATAGTCTTAACCTGAGACTTACATCGCTAATACTTACGACAATCGGTAAACTTTGGTTTTGGTGGTGGGGGATCTTAACTGGTTCTGTGTTCACCTCTTCTGGGTTTATCAGGAATCGTAGTGTATTGGATGTGATGTCGAGATGGAAGTATCACTCCAGTCATAATGGAGATGATGTCACGCAGGATACGGTATTAGTGCTCTTAAAGTGATGCGCATCCAATCGTGATATTATGACCAGGTCATGAATATCCGATTATAGAGGACTAGTTACCAGACATCCGATATGTGTTTCGGACGGGGCAGACACTTATCCAGCCCCAGCCCTAGCACGTGATTATCCGATACTGGGCCAATATGCACAATACAATTGTATACTACGCTTGATACAGATCTAGATATTCTTTGATGAATATGTCCGGAGAACCTGGGAAGACTTGGTGCTTTGCTAGGAGTCGACCTTGTCTCGTAAATCGGTAGATAGAACGTAGTACTTGGTACGTACGTGATTCGGATACTCCGACGACCGTATTTACTGCCAGATTATCCGGGGATCTCATGGGTCGCTTCCCGATAATCCACCGATGACGCACAACTCGCACTCTTGAATAATCTGGGATTATATAGAAGAGAGAGAAAATTAATCTAGGATTAATAACGGAGATATTTTATCCGGGATAAAATGTCGTCTAAAGAGAGAGAACGATTAATTTGGAATTAATCGATGAATTAATATATTCGATATATTAAACGAAATTAGATTTCGACGCGGAATTAAAATTAGATTTTAATTCGGGCAAACGAGTTAATTCAAATTAATTCGTTAGCGACGTAAATAATAATTTCGCCAGGCGTAATTATTTATTTAAATTCGATTGAATTAACGTCGCGACGTAAGCTCGGTATTTCGGAAATATCGAACCCGAACGCGTGAGTGCACGTGGGCCCACTTTCATTTGGAAACGTGTGGGGCCCACATGACACATGTCATTCTAATGCTTTGCATGTAGATAGTGTACAATGCACTCAATGTTAATGCATGGAAATTGAGTGTTTGACACTCTAAGCTATTGCATGTGTTGTGTCATAAATTTATTATTAATTAATAAATTATGGCATAAATATAAATTGATTTTGGTAAATCATTTAATTAACATAACACAACTTCTTCTCTCTCAAATTTCTCTCTTCTCTCACGCCCCAATGAAGAAATTTTCACTGGTTTGGAACCAGAAATGGCGTGAACAAAGGGAAGCAAGAGTGGTTTCTCATGGTGAGAAATCAAGTGCTAGCACACTACGAGTCTTGCAAGGTGGTAGGGAGGTTCCCCATGAGACGGGATCCATCCGACGATGATTGGAGCTCCGTTTCTTCACCCAATTTTCTGGTTTGCAGGGCAGTGGACTGCATGCAGTGGGCGTGAAAGGCAGTGCGTTTTTGGGCTTGAATCATCTCCAAATCGACTCTACCGATCAATGTGAGTATTCCGCTACCTCCGTTGATGTGTTCACACATAATTTCATGTCTTGTTTGATCTTGGGACCTTATAGAAAACCAACAATTGCTTGCAACTTTAGCTCATGATGCCATTATCTTACCTAATTGGTTCTCAACCTCAGCACGATACTCTTTGAACTTTTCAAAGGTATCGTATTTGTGATGCATTAGGTAGACATACCCATATCTTGAATAATCATCAATGAATGTGACGAAGTATTCATAACCATATCGGGCTCTTACATTCATCGGTCCACAAACGTCTGAATGTATTAGCTCAAGTGGTTGACTGGCTCTTAAACCTTTTCCAGTAAAAGGTCTCTTGGTCATTTTTCCTTCTAAACAGGATGCACAAACTGCTAGAGTCCCGAGCTTTAACTGGTTTAAGGCTCCGTTCTTTATCAATCTATTTATCCGGTCAAGGTTGACGTGACCAAGTCTAAGATGCCATAGATATGTGTCATCGTGAGAAATCTTTGGCTGTTTAGTTTTAGGTTTCTCAACCTTAAACATTTCAGTGTTGAGCAGTGACTATGTCTTAACGGTCTTAACACATACAAGTTGTTTTCTGAGTTTCCTATGCATATAGTTAATCCATTTCTACCAATAATAACCAAATTTCTATTAAAAGAAACTGAATAACCATCATCCAAAAGTTTAGAAACAGAGATCAAATTCCTGCGAAAACCAGGAATGAATAACACATTGTTCAAATTTAAATAACTATTATTAATAAAGTTTAAACTGGAGGACTCCCACTGCTCTTGCTGAAACGGCATCCCCTGTCCCGACCCTCATGGTGTAGTCACATTCAGCATGGCCCCTCCATGAATCAAGTAGCAGCAAAGTAGAACAAACATGGTTAGTGGCTCCAGAATCAACAATCCAAGCGGATTTAACATACTCCACTAATAGAGATTCAATAACGAGTAAATCATATTTACTTGTTTCCTTTTTCTCATTTAGCTCAGCAAGGTATTTAGGACAGATCCTTTTCCAATGCCCATTCTTGTTGCAGTGGAAACATTTTCCCATGGGCTTGGCATCATTGGAGCCTTTCTTGTTTTTTTTCTTCTTCATGGGCTTTCCTTTAGCCTTCCCAATGCTTTTCTTCTTCATCTTTGCAGATTTAGAAGACTCAGCAACATTTGCCTCTGCACTGGACTTACGAGGATCCACAAGCATGGATTCGTAATGGGTGAGCTCATTAAGCAGTTAGGTCAAAGTAAAAGGTAACTTGTTCATAATATAGTTGCTTTTAAACTGTAGGAAATTCTTAGAAAGAGTTTCCATAATCATGGTCACTTGGCTACGTTCATCAATACGAGCTCCATGGGTTTCAACAGTGTTGAGATAGGTCATCATCCTCAAGACGTGCTCTCGGACTGATGTCTCATCCTTCATCCTAGCGGTCATCGCTGAGACCATGTCCTCATGGAGTTGACGCTCCGAAGGCTGCCCAAACATGCCCTGCAATGACTTCATCATCTGAGATGCTAGAGCCATAGGTTTATGCTTTGCAGCAAGAACCTCAGACATCCCTCATTGCTTAAATGATCTTGGGACACCTTAGAAACCAAACGGTTTAATCATTAAATATCCCTAGTCGAAGTATTATCGAGACTGGACACTGATAATGCGGAATAGACTAGTATTACACTTGTGCGCTTTATGGAAGCTTAACGACATAGTTCTCATATATTTAGGTATTGGATACTTATGCAAGTGTAATAAGAGGTTCTGTTAGCCGTTGGACCGGGAACAGTTCACTCTGGATAGACCCACTCGAAATCCCATTGGTAGTATGACTATGTGTCTATGGGAATCCGAATCAGGGTAGGTGTATGTGATCTTTAACCTGAGACTTACGTCGCTATTACTTGCGACAATCAGTTTACTTTAGTATTGGTCGTCTGGAGCTTTAACAGGTTCTGTGTACGCCTGTATTACTGAGAATCGTAGTGTATTGGATGTGATGTCAAGATGGGAGTATCACTTCACTCATATGGAGATGATGGTCACACATGATACGGAACTAGTACTCTTAAAAGCTGCAGCTATCGGGATAGTATGACTAGGTCATGACTTTCCGATTACATAGACTAGTTACTCAGGATCCGATATATGCTTCGTACGGGGCAGACACAAAGCCATCCTAGGCCTAGCATGTGACATCCGGTACTAGATCGTATTACGCATTACTTAGTAATACTATGTCTGATACAGATAATATTCCTCGGTGAATATTTCTGGAGAATTGGGAAGGCACGGTGTTTTTCTAGAAGCCAACCATGTCTTGTAAATCGGTGAGAACGTGGTATGAGGTACGCACGTGTTCGGATAGTCCGACAATCATATTTACTGCCAACATATCCAGGAATCTCTTGGGTCGCTTCCCAAAGATTCACCAGTGACATTTGACTCGAATAGAATTAATCTGGGATTAATTTTGAGAGAGAAAATTAATCAGGGATTAATTGCGGTGAGAATTAATCTGGGATTAAATTCGTATAGAAGAGAGAACGTGATTAATTTAGAATTAATCGATAAAATAAATTTAATAATTAAATTGAATTTTTCTATTTAATTTATTTATTTGGGCTAAAATAATATATTAGATATATTAATAGAAATCGGATTTCAATACGAAATTAAAATTAGATTTTAATTCGAGCGAACAAATTAATTTAGAATTAATTCGTAAGCGACTATCGTAATAATTTTGCGAGGCATAATTATTTAATTAAATTGGATTTAATTATGTAGCGACGGTATATTTGTTTAATCGGAATTAAACGAACCCGGGCCCAAGTCAAGTTGTGTGTTGGAGAAGCTAACTTAAATTTTGAATTTAAAAGTGGTGGGACCATTTGACTTACCTCACTTGTCAAAGTTTGATGGAAGTAGTTGGCATAATAAATGAAATTCATTAAACACATAACCAACCAATTTTGGAAACAACTTACTATTCTCTTTTCCTCTCCACCCATTACCGAATTCTTCTCTCTTGGAAGTGAATTTTTGCTTCAAATTTTCTCAAAGCTAGCACTTGGAGAGTCAAATGAGGTATTAGGGAAACTGACACAAGGATCAAACAACTCTACAACAAGCTTGGAGCTTCATCCAAAAGGAAAAATTTCGAATTTCTCCAAAATCAATGTAAGTGTTTCCGCCACGTTTCTTGATTAATTCACACATATAATCATGTTTAGAGATCTTGTGCCATGTCTTAGAGACTAACAATGGTATCTAGAGCCTTCTAAATATGATTTTGAAATCTAGGGTTTATAAACTTTAATTATGGATTTTTGCTTGGAGCATGAAAATCCAAAATTGAGTTGTTGGTTGATGTTAGATGATGATAACTTAGAGTTGTGCATTGTTGGATTGTTGAAAAATTGATTGGATCAAATTTCCCCAAATCCCTAGCTTGGCTGAATACTAGCCCTAGATTTACTCATGGTGATTTTTTAAAATTAGACACTTGGATGTGTTAATGGCATGAAATAAATGTTGAATGTTGATTTAATTGGATTGGAATCAAATTGCATGTTAATTTCTTGTCAATTGCCGTGAACGAGCATGTTGTTGGAGACTTGAATTTGCTTCAATTTGTGTTGGACATAAATTAGAATGATAAGCATGATTAATTAGATTAATTAATATTTTGGAAATGTTATATTAATTAATTAGTTATGTTAATTACACTTAAATTGAATTAATGTAATATTTGGAATATAATATTAATGTAAACTAGTCCTTAAAATATTAATTGGGCTAATTTTGTTATATTTGGATTAATGGGCTTAGTTGGGCCTAGTTTGGTTTTGGACAATTGGGTTGGATCCAATTGGGCCTAAACTAATTCCATAAAAGTCCAATAATATGACTTTAATGCCTTAATATTCTTATTGGGCCTAATGGGCCAAAATTATTTTATGGCATAGGGTGATTCCTAAATGGGCCAAGACATTATGGGCTTGATCCATAATTTCCAAAAGTTCATGCCTAAAGAATTAATTAAAGCCCATTCGACCTAATAGAAATGGCATTGGATGCTAAATAGGCCTTTGAGGGCATTTGGATTGGATTTGGAATCCAAGTCTAAAAGGCATTAATATAATAAGTTAATTTAGAAATAAACTTGAATTAGTATTGAATCCAATTAAAATTGGATTTAATATTGTAGTTCGATATAATTCAACATACTTACTACTTGAGTATTTATTCTTAAACGAGTTGGACTCGCGCAAATCAAATCGTTGTATGGACATTGGATGATCATTAATTGAAGAATTAATTAATTGGATTAGATTGATTGACAACATGCTATATGTGAATGCTTGGATGTATTTGTTTGAATAATGTATATCGGATGGATATTTGATGGGTGGGGGCAATTTTGGAAATTTTGTTGTAAATATGATATTTATTTGAAATTGGATCTGCATGTCCAGCCTATCACCTCCCATTCTCAATGTATTTCTCTTCTCACCAATTCCCCTCAATGTAAATGAGGTTTCTTATTGTGTTATGTAATTGGGTTTTAGAAGAATGTAAAGTGCTAGCATGAGAGAAGAAAAGAAAAAAGAGATATTTGTTCTAGGAACAAATTGTATATATCCATCCGCATATCATTATTATATTTATCGCGCCTTATTATGCTTTTAGAATACATGTTTAAGGGTGTATGATGAGACCTAATCAAAGATAATAAATTGGTTGCCAATTATTATCTAACCCAATCGCTTTTAATATTAAGTGTTTCCTTCCATTGAGTGGTTCTCTCTCAAGATCCAAGATTAGCTTTGATTTGTTGGCCAAAGTCAAGATCATTGTCTATCGCGGATGTGTTTGAACCATGAAAGCTTTGTTAATATCGCATGTTTTGGGCAGTTGTGACTTGTTGGCGAAAGTCAAGGTCACTTTTGTTCATCGACGTGGATTACGAAGTTTTCCCACAGTCAATGGGTCGCGCTTAACTGGAATCATTAAGCTTGTTGAGCCAAAGCCAATGCTTAGTTGATTAAGAGGAAACAAGTTAGGAAATATATTGGATATATGTTTCGGACTTAGATGTCCATGTTAGACATTATGTCCCATAGCGTCACTGTTTGTAAATGATATTGTATTATTATACAAAATTAACTATGTGATAATGAAATTGTCTTTTGCCGTTTTGTAATATTATTTACTTTGATATATAAATGGCGAAAGTCCATATGATTAATACCGGATTGAAATGATATGAGACAGTATCAATCCATAAAGGTTTAATCATTAAATATCCCTAGTCGGAGTATTATCGAGATCGGACATCGATAATGCGGAATAGACTAGTATTGCGCTTGTGCACGTTGTGAGGGCACAACGGCATAGTTCTCATATATTTAAGTATTGGATACTTATGCAAGTGCGATAGGAGGTTGTGTTTTACCGATGGTACGGAAAACAGCTTCGCTCTGGATAGACCCCGCGGAATCCCATTGGTAGTATGTCTGCGTGTCTATGGGAGGCCGCATCAGGGTAGATGTATATGGTCTTAACCTGAGACTTACATCGCTAGTACTTGCGACAATCGGTAAACTTTGGTTTTGGTGGTTGGGGACCTTAACCGGTTCTGTGTACACCTCTTCTGGGTTTATCGAGAATCGTAGTGTACTGGATGTGATGTCGAGATGGAAGTATCACTTCAGACATATGGAGGTGATGATCACGCAGGACACAGAACTAGTACTCTATAAAAGGTTGCAACCGTCGGGACAATATGACCAGGTCAGGATTGTCCGATTAAAGAGACTAGTTGCTTGATGTCCGATATATGTTTCGTACGGGGCAGACACATTTCCAGCCCCAGGCCTAACATGTGATCGTCCGATACTGGATCGATGTACGCAATACTACGGTATACTACGCTTGATATAGATCTTATATTCCTATAAGAATATTTCTGGAGAATTGGGTAGGCATGGCGCTTTGCTAGAAGCCAACCTTGTCTTGTGAATCGGTAAAAACGTAGTACGAGGTACGTACGTGTTCGGATTATCCGACGACCGTATTTACTGCCAACATATCCGGAGATCTTGTGGGTCGCTTCCTGAAGATTCACCTATGATGTTTGATTCGAACGTTATTAATCTTGGATTAATAACGGAGAAACTTTATCTTAGATAAAATGCCTTATTAGGAAAGAGAGAGAGAGATCGATTAATCTGGAATTAATCGATAAAATAATATATTCTATATATTATTATTAAACGAAATTAGATTTCGACGCGGAATTAAAATCGGATTTTAATTCGGGCAAACGAATTAATTTAGAATTAATTCATTAGCGAACTGAATAGTAATTTTGCAAGGCGTAATTATTTAATTCACGTCGCGACGGAAATTCGTTAATTGGAATTAATGAAACCGAGCCCGTAAGTGCTTGCGGACACATTCGTATTTTGAATCGAGTGATATCCGCAAATCACATCGCGATATCTCATTACTTAATACGAATAGATAGTGAATGTATCTAGTCACCTTTAAGGGATGATGCATTGTCTCTAATCTCAAGTATGGTAATGATAGCAAATGATGAATTCATTTTGGAGGGAAAGCCATGCACGGTTTTGGAAGGATTTGTTGCATTAAAAAATTCTTTTGGTATTAGATATCAATTCACTTTTCATCTTTCTTGGTCATTCACGTTTTTTGGCATGCAAAGAAAAGAAAATCAAAAGTGAAACACTCTCCTCTCTTCCTCTCTTGCTCACGCCGTGAGCTGCACCAACAAGGCAGAAAATTGTTTTCTCATTCTCAATTTTTGCTAGCACAAGCAAGGAATCATAGGAGGTGATAGGGAAACCACCTTGGAGCTTGGAATACACAAAGCTTAGAGCTTTCAACTCTTTTCTCCTCTTGGCCGAAACTTCAAGGATCTTGGAGCTTCAACCTTTGTTCATCTTTTCATCACAAAAGCTTTGTAAGTATGATTCCGCCATGCTTCAAGTTTATTATATATATTCATTGTTGTATTTCATAAGCTTAATCTTTCTTGGGACATATAATAGAAACCAACAGTCCACCTACCGGATCTAGGAATTGGATGGGATCCAATTGATCTTAGAGATCCACCTAGTTAAATTTTATACAGCTTGTTGGCCAAAGTCAAGGTTGTGTATTATTTAACGGGATCCTAGCCCACTAGGAAACTAGGTTTCCTGAGTACTCAACGGAGGTTAGAGGCTCGCCGAAAAATAGTGGGAGGCTAGTATTAAATTTACAATTTCGTTTAATACTCGCTTATATGAGCACTCTATTATTTCTCGTTATTATATATTTTAGTTGGACTAATTTTATTTTATTGTTTTCTTTGGACAGTTAGACTGTACTCAACACTACTCCATTTGTAGTTGGTTATATAGTTGGACTATAGTAACTATTACATTTGAGTGTACCCGAAACATTTGATTTGATAGTTGGACTATAGCAATCAAAATGGCAGGAAAGATAAGCGTTAGGGACATCATCATAGGTGATAATGTCCTTAACGGCGCAATTTTCCAGACTGGGAAATGAACCTCAGGATAATCCTGGGAGCTAAGAAGTTTCTCTATGTAATAGAGAGACCTCTCGGGCCTGAGCCCGGACTTGAGCAGCAAGTAGAGCATGAGCTTTGGAAGACTCATCGTGATGATAAATTTACTGCTCAATCTGTTATGCTTGCTGCAATGACTCCACAATTTCGTCGTCAGAACAATGGATTGGATCCTTATGCGATGATGTTGAAATTGAAAGATATTCATATATCTAATCTTAGATCTCAGAAGTATGATTTGCAGAAGAAACTATTTCACTCTCGTATGTCAGATGGTACTATTGGATAGTTATGACCCATAGCGTCACTATTTGTACAGATCATGGTGTTGTTGTACAAATTAACTATGTGACAAAGGAGATTGCTATTTTATCATTTGTGATTAGATCACCAAGATGTATAAATGATGAAAGGTCCATATGATTAGTTCATGGATGATGATATGATGAGACAGAGATCAATCCACAAAGGATTAATCATTAAATATCCCTAGTTAGAGTATTATCGAGATTGGACATCGATAATGCGAAAAAGACTAGTATTACACATTTGTTTGCGTTGTGAGGGCATAACGGCATAGTTCTCATATATTTGGGTATAGGATACTCATGCAAGTGTGTAGGAGGTTGTGTTTTACCGATGGTACGGGAAATAAATTCACTCTGGATACACCCCTCGGAATTCCATTGGTAGTATGACTATGTGTCTATGGAAGTCTGAAATCAGGGTATGTGTATTTGGTCTTAACCTAAGACTTGCACCGCTAATACTTACGACAATCAATATACTTTGGATTTAGGTCGTCCAGGGCTATAACAGGTTCTGTGTACGCCTCTGCTGGGTATATTGAGAATCGTAGTGTGTTGGGTGTGATGTCTAGACGGAAGTATCACTCCAGTCATAGTGAAGATGATGGTCATGTAGGATACAGAACTGGTTCTCTTAAGTACTGCAGTCATCGGGATAAAATGACTAGGTCATGTTTATCCGATAAATAGACTAGTTACCAGAGATCCGATATATGCTTCGTACGGGGCAGACACAATTACAGCCCCAGGCCTAGCATGTGACATCCGATACTGGATCGAGATACGCAATACTACGTATACTACAACTGATATAGATCACATATTCCTGTAAGAATATTTCTGGAGAATTGGGTAGGCATGGCGCTTTGCTAGAAGCCAACCTTGTTTGGAAAATCGGTATAAACGTAGTACTAGGTACTTACGTGTTCGGATAGTCCGACGACCGTATTTACTGCCAACATATCCGGGGATCTCATGGGTCGATTCCCAAAGATTCACCGATGACGTATGACTCACACTTTATTAATCTGGTATTAATTAGATGAGAGAGAAAATTAAACTGGGATAAATTACGGAGATATTTTATCTGGGATAAAATATCAATTAAAGAGAGATAACGATTAATTTGGAATTAATCGATAAAATATCATATATTCGATATATTATACGAAATTTGATTTCGACGCGGAATTGAATTAGATTTTAATTCGGGCAAACGAGTTAATTAGAATTAATTCGTTAGCGACGTGAATAGTGATTTCGCTAGGCATAATCGTTTAATTACGTCGCAACGGAAAATTCGTTAATTTGGAATTAGCGAACCCGAGCCCGGGAGTGTTTGTGAGCGCACTCGCATTGTGAACTTAAGTGCGGCCCACAAGTCACATCAAGCGTCAAATCATTAGTCACTTTGAGTGATGTGACAACTTGTCACTTGATTGATTGAGTGATGTGAATAGTAGATTGGAGTTGTTGGAAATCCTTTTGAAAGCTTGAATGACATATGTTGTTATTTTAATAATTTGTATATGTTTTATTTTGATTTTTGAAATTAAAAGAAGTGTATTAGATACACTTAACATATAACAACCAAAAACTCTCTTCACTTTTCTCTTCCTCTCTCTCACGCCTACAAAGGGCAGAATTTCTCTCTTCTGTTTCAGCTCACTGCTGAGAATATAAAGGATGAAATTGATGATTTTTGTGGCAAAAATTAAGAGTGCTAGCACACCTTTTTGAGTCTTGCGAATGTGATAGGGAAACCAACCCGTGAGCTTGGAATCACCACCCAAAAGCTTGGAGCTTGGAGCTTGGAGATGGCCTAAATCTTGGAGGACAGAAACTGCTCACTGCCGAGCCTTGGAGGATAGAAGCTTGAAGTTTTGTTCTTCATCGCTTCGCTCAACCGATCGATGTAAGTATTCCGCAACTTCCTCGATGTATTCACATGTATATTTTCATTGCTTGATTCGATCCTCGGATGCTTAGATAATTCCAACAATGGTATCAAAGCAAGGTTGAGCATGAAAATATTTTAGGGTTAAAATTGGGTAAAATGTGTTTGAGCATGATTTGATGAAATTGGATGATTGAGTATGCTTAAATGATGTTGAATTGAAGTTTGATTGGATCAATTTCATGAAAATTGGTTTGGAATAATTTTCCCCAAAATGTGAGGCTTGGCCGAATACACTACTACCCTAATGTCTTGGAGATTTTTTGATTTGAATCATTGGATGAGTTGGAATCATGTTGGGTAATGTTGATTTGTAATTCAATTCGATTGAAAACCGAATTGGACATTAAAAAACCCCACATTGCCGAGACTTGTGTAGCATGAATTGGGTTTGATTTTTTGTTAAAATGTGTTGGACATGTTTTAATGTTAATAAGCATAATTAATTAGGCTAATTTGTGTTTTGGAAATATTGATTTGGGTGATTAATTATGGCATTAAACTTTGTTTAATTAAATATGAAATTTGGAATTTTTGTAGTTTAATTAAATGGGCTTAATTGGATTTGGGCTTGAAATGTTGTAAATGGGCTAATTGGGCTTGGTTGTACCAAGTAAGGTTTAGGCTAAATTGGTTGGATCCAATTAGGCCCAAACCGTTTCCATAAAGTCCAAATGCGACTAATGGACCTAAATTATTAATTGGGCCTAATGGGCCTAAATTGATTTCTAGGCTTATGGGGTTATTCCTTGATTGGGCTTTGGTTATTGGTTTGACCCAAGTTGACCAAAAGTCCATGCCTTAAGAAATTAATTAAAAGCCCATTGGACTTTAATTAAATTAACGTTGGAAGTTAATCGGGCTATGAGACCCGTAACGATTAAATTTGGAATTTAAGTCGTAAAGGTTTATTAATAAAGTGTAATATTTAATTTGGAATTAAATAGAGAATTAGTATTAAATACATATTAATTGGATTTAATGTTGTAGTTTAATTTAATTCAAGAATTCGTACTTTGAGTACTTATTCGCAAAATGAGTTTAACTCGCACAAAATCAAATCGTTGTTTGAACATTGGATGGTCATTAATTATCAGATTAATTAATTGGATTAGATTGATTGATAACATGCTTGTGTGAATACATGGTTGCGATGCATGAATAATGTATATCGGATGGATATTAGATGGGTAGGGCAATTTTGGAAATTGTTGTAATAAATTTAGAATTTATTAATTGGACCTGCGTGTCCAGCCTATTACCTCTTTGACTCTATGTATTTCAATTCTCACCTATTCTCCTCAATGTAAATGAGGTTTCTTTAGAAGTGTTATGTAACGGGTAGAAGCAATACTTGTGCAAGTGGGAGAGAGGAAATGGAGAGATTTGTTCTAGGAACAATATGTTTAAGTATCCATCCCCATATCATTATTATTTATTTTTACGCACCTTATTATGTGTTTAGAATGCATGTTTAAGGATGTATGATGATGAGACCTTAACAATGATAATAAATTGGTTGCCAATTTGCACGCGAAAAACCCCCACAAAATATTAAGCGTTTTTTCCTTCCTTGAGTGATTTTTTTTTACTCAAGATCTAAGACTGGCATTGGTTGGGCAAAGTCAAGACCTTTTTCCGTCGAGGATGTGTTTGAATCATGAAGGCTTTGTTCCATATTGGTGTCTTGTCCAAGTTGTGGTTTGTTGGCCAAAGTCAAGACCACTTCTTGTCCATCGACATTGATTATGAAGCTTTCCATGGTTAATGGGTTCCGCTTGTTGGTTTTAGCTAAGGTCCCAAGATCATAAACATGCATGAAATATGTGCGAATACAAATCAACGAAGTTGCGAAATACTCACATCGATCGGTTGAGTGACGCTTTGACGAACAAAACTATTTTTGCCTCATGGCAGCTCACGGCAGTGGCAGTGAGTTTGCTCACTGTTTTGGCTCGGCTTTGGTCCTTCGTCAAGCTCCAAACTTCTTCTCGAACGATTCCCGGCTCATGGGTGGATTCCCTATCACATTCGCATGTCTCTCGGAGTGCTAGCTTTTAAGAAATTTTCCACAAAATTTCCCCACTTTGCTTCCCATCTCACGGCATTTCCTAGAAAAACCAGTGAAGATTTTGCCCTTGTTGGCGCGAGAGAGAGAGGAGAAGAAAATGGCTCCAAATTCGTGAGCTTTTGAGAGAAGAATGAGAGTGGTGTTTTCTTATAAAATTTCCAAAATCAATAAATAAACTTATACCAAAAATTTGTGTAAAAGCTTTCAAAAAGTCAACACCACAAATTTGGCTCCAAAAGCATTAAATGCTTTCCATCACACTCTCATCAACTCACATCAATCAATCAATCAATTGTCACATCACTCAAAGTGACATGATTTGACGCTTGATGTGACGCTACATGCGACTAGCGATTTGACGCTTGATTTGACTTCTGTGCCGCACTCGAATTCGTAATGCGAATGCGCTTGCAAATAATCCTGGGCTCGAGTTTGCTAATTCCAAATTAACGATTTTCTGTTGCGACGTAATTAAATGATTATGCCTAACGAAATCACTATTCACATCGCTAACGAATTAATTCTAAATTAATTCGTTCGCCCGAATTAAAATTTAATTTTAATTCCGCGTCGAAATCCAATTTCGTTAATATATCGAATATATTAATTAATCGATTCATTCCAAATTAATCGTTCTCTCTCTTTAAATGATATTTTATCCCATATAAAATATCTCCATAATTAATCTCAGATTAATTTTCTCTCTCATCTAATTAATCCCAGATTAATTAAATTGTGAGTCATACGTCATCGGTGAATCTTTGGGAAGCGACCCATGAGATCCCCGGATATGTTGGCAGTAAATTCGGTCGTCGGACTATCCGAACAAGTAAGTACCAAGTACTACGTTTATACTGATTTACAAGACAAGGTTGGCCTCTAGCAAAGCACCATGCCTACCCAATTCTCCGGAAATATCCTTACAGGAATAAGGATCTATATCAGGCGTAGTATACGTTGTATTGTGTATGTCGATCCAGTATCAGATGATCACGTGCTAGGCCTGGGGCTGGAATTGTGTCTGCCCCGTACGAAGCACATGTCGGATGTCTGGTGACTTGTCTCTATAATCGGATATACATGACCTTGTCATAATATCCCGATAGCTGCAACATTTAAGAGAACCAGTCATGTATCCTTCGTGACCATCATCTCCACTATGACTAGAGTGATACTTCTGTCTTGACATCACACCCAAAACACTACGATTCTCAATATACCCAGCATTGGCGTACACAGAACCTGTTAAAGCCCTGGACGACCGCAACCAAAGTATATTGATTGTCGCAAGTATTAGCGGTGCAAGTCTCAGGTTAAGACCAAATACACCTACCCTGATTTCGGACTTCCATAGACACATAATCATACTACCAATGGAATTCCGAGGGGGTTTATCCAGAGCAAAGCTATGATGTTGTGCCCTCACAACGCGCACAAGTGTAATACTAGTCTTTTACGTATTTATCGATGTCCAATCTCGATAATACTCTAACTAGGGATATTTATTGATTTATCATTCGTGGACTGATACTGTCTCATATCATTCTCAATCCAGGAACAAATCATAGGGACCTCCTATCATTTATATATCTAGGTGATCTAATCACAAATGATAAGAGTGCAATCTCATTTGTCACATAGTTAATTTGTACAACAACACCATGATCTGTACAAATAGTGACGCTATGGGTCATAATTGTCCAACAATCTCCCACTTGGCCTATAGCCAGTCACTTGAGTATCTTACACCCGAACTATGTACGGGTGGCTCAAACTGCTAAGAAAAGGCTTTCATCAGCGGATTTACATGATTATCATCTGATGCGATTTATTCGATCTTCACATCGCCACGATGTATGATCCGAACAAATCAGATGAATAGTCGAAGTATGTATCTGGATCGTTGATGAGACCATTAATTCTTTAGCCTATGCTCAAGCCTAGCTCAGCTGCTAACAGAATTATATCTAATCTAATTAGATTATTATCGACCCATAAAGCTTCTATTGCCGCCTCAGCTGCAGCAATAACCCGCATTTGTTGTTTATACGGTAACAGTATCTTGCTTGGAAGATTTCCAGCTTACTGTTCCGTTATTCAAACTGTATAGTACCGTTTGCGACTTATAGTCATTTTATCGGTTTAGGAAACTTGCAGTAGTGATCCCTGTCACTTCAAGTTCTCCTTCTCCACAGATTAAGACATCATCTTTAGTTCTCTAAGATACTAAAGGATGTTCTTAACATCAATCCAGTGACTATCACTTGGATTGGCCTGTTTGTGAATCCATATGCTCAAAGCGTATGAGACACCAGGTCGCGTACATTTTTCAATGTACGGTTTCTCGGAGAGTTTTCTCGAAAGCCAAGATTTCGCCGATTGTTATTATGGGAATGTCATTTCCAAGAAATGACATATTATCATTATTTTATAGGACATTTACTGTCAGTGCGCTCCTACTAACCTCCTTATATACACAAGAATCATTTCGTTTTGAATTAAATCATAAACCATTATGATTACATCAAAACGATAATTCCAAGAACCTATGCTTGCTTCAATCCAAACATGGATCGAACAACCTGCAAACCTTGTTTGCTAGTTTAGGTACGACAAAACCGACAGGATGTTTTAAACATCCTCCAAATGGTTTCCTTTTCAGGAAAGCGATTTTCCCGTTCAGCTGACATATTTCATAAATGAAACATGCAGCATTAGCAAGCATTATCCAAATGGATTTACTGTGGCAACAGGTAAAAGTTTGAATCGTAATCAACACAATGTTGATAACGATACCTTTCCGCTAAAAGCCTAGCTTAGTACGTTGGTATGTTACCTTCCATGTATGTCTTCCTTGAAGACTTATAGTACCAATAGGCACAATGCCTTGCGGTACATCAATTAGTATCCAAACTTGTTGATATACATGGAATCCATTTCGGACTCATGACACTTTGTCATAATAGGGAGTCGATACCTTGTATCACTTCCTCATACATAGTCAGTTGGTATACCTCAATAAGATAGACATCTTTATGAGGTGAGATCAAAAACCCATACCCTAGGTTATTTTCTGAATCTCTCCGACATACGCGGTTCTTGTGTATTCGACGATTAATGGTAATAGTTTCATCCTTGATGAACTATTTATGTTCCAATAAGATTTGGTGCCTTGAACAGTATTACTCCGATTTTCAACGAGTTTTACTATCCTCCTACTTACCACTGCATGTCGGTATTCCTCTCAGGAAAACCGCATGGTGAGCAACAATTACATTGTTCTCTAGTGAGTTGTATAAATACAATACTTTTGTATCCCTAGGATAACCTACATTTGGCACTTATCCAATTTGGGTTTTAGTTTGGTATTACCCAAACATATGCCTAGCATTCCCAAATTTTCAGGAATGAAAAAAACCCGGTTTCTTTCCTGTTCATATCTAATATGAAGTCTGTCAACAGCTTATTATGGAACCTTATTCAAAATAAGTTCTGCATTGTTAATGCTTATCCTTTGAAGGAAATGGTAGCTCAGAGCGACTCATGATTAACCTTATCATGTCCAACAAAATTCGGTTACTCAGTTCGGACACACCGTCACTTTGACGTGTTCCGGGAGGAGTCCTCATTTGAAAGAATACTTTACTCTTTCAAGTATATTAGAAACTTATTGCTTAAATATTTTCCATTACGGTCTAACCGTGATGGTTTAATACTTTAGCTATCTGTTTGTCTATTTCGTGTCGAAACTATAAAAGTTTCCGATTTGTGTTTCAAAAGAAACACATAACCATAATGTGATGCCACATCCGTAAAGGTCACGAAATATTCATATCCACATCTAGCCTAGCTAGACATGGGCCCACTTGCTTCACTATGAATTAGGGCTATTAGATTGGTGGCATTTACACTTTTACCAAGTAAATAGTGTTTTAGGCACTTTGCCCAATAAACTAGATTCGTAGACTTTATTTGAATGGAATCAAAACAGTCTGAGTACCCACTCCTCAAAAGTGTGGATATACGAGTCTGGTTTTATTGTGTCCCAGACAACAATGCCACAATATGTTTCTTCTGATCAAATCAGTTTGAGCTATTTGTTTGTCATGTTATACCTTTGAGATTTATTTATATTCAAAATATAAATACTGTTATTCACATCTAATGTGTATATCTCAATATCATCTTTATATAATAAAACACTTTAGTGTTCCAGAATATAAAGGTTCACCCACAGCGGGTTAAACACTGATATGGAGATAATGTTTCTAGTCAAACTAGTTACATTATAATAGTTTCCTAATCCTGCTCATAGCAGATTCTGAACATCAGTATATATTTATGTACCACACTAAGTATTTAAAATCCAATTTCAATACTAGTAGAAAACATAATCTTGACAAACATATTTGAAGTCGGAGCCTCGCATCGTCTTCAATTCCTTCATGTCTGCTTTGTTCAAACGGCACTCACGCTTCCACGATCCCGTTTGCCACATTTAGGCAGACATTTTCGGATATGTCTTTTATCTTCCCAGAAGATTATAATGATTTTGCATTTACCCTTTTCCATATTCTAGAAGCCTTTGGCCAAGCCTCGGGTTTCTAGAATATTGTAGTAAGGTGCGCCTTGCGCTACTTGCCTAATTACAAAGTTTGACTTTCTCTCCTTTAGAATAGTCATTAACCCTCCAAGAGTTATTAATTGCAATTTAGCACTTCTAAAATCAAAGATAGATTTATGAAGATCCTTCAATTTTATTATCATACTTTTAAGGATCTAATCCTTAGTTCTGATAAAGAAATTAAGGAGTCTACTGCGACAAGCTTAATGGATTAAGCACTAAAGTTATCATCACATAAATCTTCCAAAGATTATGTTCTACTATTGCTTAACTCCCGGCTTAGGCCTAATATGTTATTTTATCAAATAAAGTAACTTATTAGTTTCCAGGACATCCTGAAATTGTATTCTCAATTTGAAAATTAAACCATTTAAAAACATTTTCCTTAGGATTATGTTTTAAATGTCAATCTTTCAATTTTATCTTGATTTTAATAGTCCAACTATTTAATCAACGATTTCGGTACTATTTATTATAATGATTATCATAGTCCAACTATTTAATCAACTATAATTAATAGATTAAAATCAATTATATTGATTACTATAATCCAATTATAAAATCAACTATCAATGAATAGTTTGAATATAGTCCAACTATTTATTAAAAACAACATTTAAATATTAGTCCAACTAACATTTAATATATTTGACGAATGATATTTGTTTGAGCCCGTATGGTAAGTAATTAAACGAATATTGCAAATTCAATTCTTGCCTCCCACTATTTTTGGCGAGCCTCTAACCCTCTGTCGAGTACTCGGGAAACCGTGTTTCCTAGCGGGCTAGCATCCCGTTAAATATCACACAATCTTTACTTTGGCCAACAAATTGTATGATAATTAAATAGGTAGATCTCTAAGATCGATTGGATCCAATCCAATTCCTAGATCCAGTAGGGGGACATCCAAGTCCGAAACATATATCTCTTATATGCCAATACATCCAATGTATTACCTAACCTTTTTCCTCTGAATCAACTAAGCCTTGGCTTTGGCACAACAAACTTCGTGATCCTAGTTAAGCGCGACCTATTGACCATGGAAAGCTTCGTAATCAATGTCGATGGACAAGAAGTGGTCTTGACTTTGGCCAACAAACCACAACTTGGACAAGACACTGACATGGAATAAAACTCTCGTGATTCAAACACATACTCGATGGACAAAGGCCTTGACTTTGGCCAACAAGCCAATGCTAGTCTTGGATCTTGAGTGAGAATCACTCAATGGAAGGAAAGATGCTTAATATTTTGAGAGGGTTTTTCGAGTGCAAATTGGCAACCAATTTATTATCTTTGTTATGGTCTCATCATCACACACCCTTAAACATGCATTCTAAACACATAATAAAGCGCATATGAATAAAATAATAATGATATGCAGATGGATACTTTACACATTGATCCTAGATCAAATCTCTCCCTTTCTCTCTCCCACTAGCACATGTATTACTTCTACCCGTTACACTACACTTCTAAAGAAACCTCATTTACATTGAGGGGAATAGGTGAGAATAGAATACAAAGAATAATGAGGTGATAAGGCTGGACACGCAGGTCTAATTAATAATTCAAATTTATTACAACAATTTCTAAAATTGTCCCACCCATCTAATATCCATCTGATATACATTATTCATGTATCGCAACCATGTATTCACACAAGAATTTTATCAATCAATCTAATCAAATTAATTAATCAGATAATTAGTGATCATCCATTGTTCAAACAACAATTTGATTTTGCTCGAGTCAAACTCGTTTTTGCGAATAAGTACTCAAAGTACATATTCTCGAATTAAATTAAACTACATAATTAAATCCAATTCAATGCATTTAATTCTAATTCGCTTATTTAATTCCAAATTAAATACTACACTTTATTAACGAACCTATACGGCTTAAATTCCAAATTTAATCGTTACGGGTCTCAAAGCCCGATTAACGTCCAACGTCAATTTAATTAAAGTGCAATGGGCTTTTAATTAATTTCTTAAGGCGTGGACTTTTGGTCAACTCGGGTCAAACCGAATAACCGAAATCCAATCCGGGAATTACCCCATAAACCCAGAAATCAATTTAGGCCCAAAAAAATTTAAAGGTCCATTAAGTCGCATTTGGGCTTTATGGAGGCAGTATTGGGCCCAATTTGATCCAATCTATTTGGCCTAAACCCAACTTGGTACAACCAAGCCCAATTAGCCCAATAACAACTTTACAAGCCCAAATCCAATTTTAAGGCCCAATATAATTAAATTACCAAATTTCAAATTCCCTATTTAATTACATTAAGTGTATAACACAATTAATTACCCAATTAACATTTCTAAAACATCAATTAACACAACTAATCATGCTCTTTTACATTAAATCATGTCCAACACAATTTAATCAAAAATCAAACCCAATACATGCTATATCAACTCTCTGCAATGGGGAATTATTTTGTCCAAATCAAATTAAATCCAATTAAATTCAATTCAACATTAAATCAATATCCCCAAATGATTTCCAACACATCCAATGATCAAAAATCAAAAATCCAACATAATTTAGGGCATGCTCATTTTCGGCCAAGCCATAAAATTTGGGGAAATTTGTTCCAAACAACATTTCATCAAATCGATCCAATCAATCATCAATTAAAACACATTTAAGCATACTAATTCATCCAATTTCATTAATCATGCTCAAAATCAATTTTACCCAAATTTTAAGCCCTAATCAATTTCATGCTTTAACCTTGCTCTGATACAATTGTTGGTTTTAGCTAAGGTCCCAAGATCATAAACAAGCATGAAATATGTGCGAATACAAATCAACGAAGTTATGGAATACGCACATCGATCGGTTGAGCGACGCTTTGACGAACAAAATTTCATTTTCTACCCATGGCAGCTCACGGCAGTGGCAGTGAGTTTGTTCACTATTTTGGCTCGGCTTTGGTCCTTCGTCAAGCTCCAAGCTTCGTCGAACGATTCCCGGCTCATGGGTGGACTTCCTTATCACCTTCGCATGTCTCTCGGAGTGCTAGCTCTTAAGAAATTTGCCACAAATTTCCCACACTTTGCTTCCCATCTCACGGCATTTCCCAGAAATACCAGTGAAGATTTTGCCCTTGTTGGGCGAGAGAGATAGGAGAAGAAAATGGCTCCAAATTCGTGAGCCTTTGAGAGAGAATGAGAGTTTTGTGTTTTCTTATATAATTTCCAAAATCAATAAATAAACTTATACCAAAAATTTGTGTAAAAGCTTTCAAAAAGTCAACACACAAATTTTGGCTCCAAAAGCATTAAATGCTTTCCATCAACTCTCATCAACTCACATCAATCAATCAATCAATTGTCACATCACTCAAAGTGACATGATTTGACGCTTGATGTGACGCTAGATGCGACTAGCGATTTGACGCTTGATTTGACTTCCGTGCTGCACTCGAATTCGAAATGCGAATGCGCTTGCAAATAATCCCGGGCTCGGGTTCGCTAATTCCAAATTAATGAATTTTCCGTTGCGACGTAATTAAATGATTATGCCTAGCGAAATCACTATTCATGTCGCTAACGAATTAATTCTAAATTAATTCGTTCGCCGAATTAAAATCAAATTTTAATTCCGCGTCGAAATCCAATTTCGTTTAATATATCGAATATATTAATTAATCGATTAATTCCAAATTAATCGTTCTCTCTCTTTAAATGATATTTTATCCCAGATAAAATATCTCCGTAATTAATCCCAGAATAATTTTCTCTCTCATCTAATTAATCCCAGATTAATTAAAGTGCCAGTCATACGTCATCGGTGAATCTTTGGGAAGCGACCCATGAGATCCCCGGATATGTTGGCAGTAAATTCGGTCGTCGGACTATCCGAACATGTAAGTACCAAGTACTACGTTTATACCGATTTACAAGACATGGTTGGCCTCTAGAAAAGCGTCATGCCTACCCAATTCTCTGGAAATATCCTAACAGGAATAAGGCTCTATATCAGGTGTAGTATACGTAGTATTTTGTATGTCGATCCAGTATCAAATGATCACGTGCAAGGCCCGGGGCTGGAATTGTGTCTGCCCCGTACGAAGCACATGTCGGATGTCTGGTGACTAGTCTCCATAATCGGATATACATGACCTTGTCATAATATCCCGATAGCTGCAGCATTTAAGAGAACCAGTCCCGTATCCTTCGTGACCATCATCTCCACTGTGACTGGAGTGATACTTCTGTCTTGACATCACACCCAACACACTACGATTCTCAATATACCCAGCATTGGCGTACACAGAACCTGTTAAATCCCTGGACGACCGCAACCAAAGTATATTGATTGTCGCAAGTATTAGCGGTGCAAGTCTCAGGTTAAGACCAAATACACCTACCCTGATTTCAGACTTCCATAGACACATAGTAATACTACCAATGGAATTACGATGGGGTCTATCCAGAGCGAAGCTGTTTCCCGTACAATCGGTAAAACACAACCTCCTATTACACTTGCATGAGTATCATATACCCAAATATATGAGAACTATGATGTTATGCCCTCACAACGCGCACAATTGTAATACTAGTCTTTTACGTATTTATCGATGTCCAATCTCGATAATACTCTGACTAGGGATATTTAATGATTTATCCTTCGTGGACTGATATTGTCTAATATCATTCTCAATCTAGGAACAAATCATAGTTATATATCTAGGTGATCTAATCACAAATGATAAGAGTGCAATCTCCTTTGTCACATAGTTAATTTGTACAACAACATCATGATCTGTACAAATAGTGACGCTATGGGTCATAATTGGCCAACACCGCTTAACTGGGATCACTAAGTTTGTTGTGCCAAAGCCAAGGCTTAGTTGATTCAGAGGAAAAGGTTTAGGCAATATATTGGATATATTGGCATATATAAGATATATGTTTTGGACTTGGATGTCCCCCTACTGGATCTAGGAATTGGATGGGATCCAATTGATCTTAGAGATCTACCTAGTTAATTATCATACAATTTGTTGGCCAAAGTTAAGATTGTGTGACATTTAACAGGATCCTAGCCCACTAGGAAACAAGGTTTCCCGAGTACTCAACAGAGGGTTAAAGGCTCGCCGAAAAATAGTGGGAGGCAAGTATTGAATTTGCAATATTCGTTTAGTAACTTGCCATACGCGCTCATTTCAAATAATTCGTCAAATATATTAATATATTAGTTGGACTAATGATTAATGTTGTTTTAATTAGTACAGTTGGATTGTATTCAAACTAATTCAATTAATAGTTGATTTTATAATTGGATTAAAGTAATCAATATAATTGAATTTAATCTATGAAAATTATAGTTGATTATATAGTTGGACTATAGTAATCATTATAATAAATAGTACCTAAAATCGTTGATTAAATAGTTGGACTATTAGAATCAAGATAAAATTGAAAGATTAGTGTTTCAAACATAATCATGGGTAAAAAATGTATTTAAACGACTTTAATTTTCAAATTGGGAATAAAATTTCAGGATGGTCCTGGAATTAAGCAAATAAGTGGAACATGATATTTGGAATATTCATGTAATGATAACTTTAGTGCTTAATCCATTAAACTTGCCAAATAGACTCCTTAATTTCTTTGTCAGAACTAAGGATTGGATCATTAAAGTATGATAATGAAATTGAAGGATCTTCATAAATCTATCTTTAGAATGTAGAAGTAAAAATTGCAATAGTAAACTCTTGGAGAGTTAATGGCTATACTCAAGGAGTTGAAGCCAAACTTTGAAATAAGGCAAGAAGTGCAAGGCGCATCTTACTTCGATATTCTAGAAGGCCAAGGCTTGGCCAAAGGCTTCTGGAGTGTGAAAAGGGCAAAGGCAAAATCATTATAATCTTCTGGGAAGATAAAGGACATATCCCAAAATGTCTGCCTAAATTGTAGCAAACGGGATCGCGGAAGCGTGACTGCCATTTGGACAAAGCAGACATGAAGGAATTGAAGACGAGCAAGGCTCTGACTTCAAATATGTTTGTCATAAAACATGTTCACTACTAGTATTGAAATTCGATTTTAAATACTTAGTGTGGTACATAAAAATGTACTAGTTGTTGAATTTTTCTAAGGTCCCAAGATCAAATCAAGACATGAAAACATGCGTGAATACACCAATGAAGATAGCGGAATACTTACATTGATCGGTTATGTCGATTTGAAGACGAATCAAGGCCAAAAACGTACTGCCTTGCTCACGCCACTGCAACCAGTCCATGCTCACTGTCTTGGCAGTTTCGGGTCTCAAAACGAAGCTCCAAACTCCATCGGATGAGTCCCGCCTCATGGTCGAACCTCCCTACCACCTTCGCAAGACTCGTAGTGTGCTAGCACTTGCGGTTTTCACCATGAAAACCCAACCCTTGCTTCCCTTTTGTGTCACGTTTTTCTGGTACAAAACCAGTCCCCATTTCAAGCTTTGGGCGTGAGAGAAGAGAGAAAAATGAGAGAGAAGAAGTTTTGTATATAATTAAAATGATTTACCAAAAATCAATTTATATTTATGCCATAATTTTCATTAAATTAATAATAAAATTATGACACATAACATGCAATGGCTTAGAGTGTCAAACACTCAAACTCCATGCAATGACATTGAGTGCAATGTACACAATCTACATGCAATGCATTAGAATGACATGTGTCATGTGGGCCCCACACGTTTCCAAATGAAAGTGGGCCCACGTGCACTCACGCATTCGGGTTCGATATTTCCGAAATACCGAGCTTACGTCGCGACGTTAATTCAATCGAATTTAAATAAATAATTGCGCCTAGCGAAATTATTATTTACGTCGCTAACGAATTATTCTAAATTAACTCGTTTGCCCGAATTAAAATCTGATTTTAATTCCGTCGTCGAAATCTAATTTCGTCTAATGTATCGAATATATTAATACATCGATTAATTCCGAATTAATCGTTCTCTCTCTTTAGACGATATTTTATCCCGGATAAAACATCTCCGTTATTAATCCTAGATTAATTTTCTCTCTCTTTTCTGTATAATCCCAGATTATTCAAGAGTGCGAGTTGTGCGTCATCGGTGGATTATCGGGAAGCGACCCATGAGATCCCCGGATAATCTGGCAGTAAATACGGTCGTCGGAGTATCCGAATCACGTACATACCAAGTACTACGTTCTACCGATTTACGAGACAAGGTCGACTCCTAGCAAAGCACCAAGTCTACCTAATTCTCCGGACATATCCATTTAAGAATATTAAGATCTGTATCAAGCGTAGTATACTAATGTATTGTGCATATCGGTCCAGTATCTGATAGTCACGTGCTAGGGCTGGGGCTGGATAAGTGTCTGCCCCGTCCGAAACAACATATCGGATATCTGGTAAACTAGTCTCTATAATCGGATATTCATGACCTAGTCATAATATCACGATTGGATGGCATCACTTAAAGCACTATACCGTATCCTGCGTGACATCATCTCTCCAATATGACTGAAGTGATACTTCCGTCTCGACATCACACCCAATACACTACGACTCTCTGATAAACCAGAAGTGGTGTACGCAAAACCGGTTAAAGCCCTGTACCACCAAGACCAAAGTCTACCGATTATCGCAAGATTAGCGATGCAAGTCTCAGGTTAAGACTATACACACTACCTTGATTTCGGCCTCCCATAGACACATAGTCATAATACCAATGGGATTCGAGGGGTCTATCCAGAGCGAAGCTGTTTCCCGTACCATCGGTGAAACACGACCTCCTATCGCACTTGCACAAGTATCAATACTTATATATATGAGAACTATGCCGTTGTGCCCTCACAACACGCACAAGTGCAATACTAGCCTATTCTGCATTATCGATGTCTAGTTCTCGATAATACTACAGCTAGGGATATTTAATGATTAATCCTTCGTGGACTGATACTGTCTCATATCATCTCAATCCAGGAACTTAATCATAGGGACCTCTCTTCATTTATATATCTAAGGTGATCTAATCACAAATGATGAGAGTGCCATTTCCTGTTACATAGTTAATTTTTCTACAGCAACACAATGTTCTGTGCAAATAGTGACGCTATGGGTCATATTATCCAACAATCTCCCACTTGGCACGTAGCGAGTCACTCAAGTGTCCTACACCCGAACTATGTAAGGTTCGCTCAAATTGCTGAGGAAAGGTTTTCGTCAGCGGATTTGTTTGATTATCGTCTGACGCGATTTATACGATCATCACATCGCCACGATGTATGATCCGAACGAATCAGATGATATAGAAGTATATATCTGGATCGTCGATGAGACCTTTAATTCTTTAGCCTTGTGCTGACGCCTAGCTCAGCTGCTAACAGAACTATATCTAATCTAATTAGATTTATTATCGACCCAAATGGCTTCTATTGCTGCTCAGGCAGCAATAATCCGTATTAGTTGTTTATTCGGCAACAGTTATCTTGCTCGGAAGATTTCCAGCTCACTGTCCCGTTATTCAAACTTATAGTACTTCAGTATTTAATCGTTTGGAAACTTGCTGCAGTGATCCCAGTCACTTCAAGTTCTCCTTCTCCATAGTAAAAGATAGCATCTTTAGTTCTCAGAGATACTAACAGATGTTCTTAACTTCAATCGAGTGACTATCACTTGGATTGACCCGATTGTGACTCCATA
>SKCR01025790.1:0-79736 GCA_019454045.1 Zanthoxylum bungeanum
TATTCTAGGGAAGTGATGAAAATAATATTACTAGGCTTAATAATTGATTTAATTATTTATTGAGTATTAAGCTTAATGCATCTTGTTGTCTGATCACCCATAGGATTGATGTGGTAAACTTAAAATGAACTAGACATAGGTATTTTAGGTTTCAGCCTTAGATTCAATAGCCCACGATCTTCCTTGAGGATAGATAACCCTTTAATAGATTTCCTTACAGGATAGACAAATACCTATTGGGCGGAGGTAGCCACTATTGGAACTTGATCTTAATGAATCCAGGTAATTTGGTTTGACATAGACATATGGTTCAATTAGGTTATACTGGGTATTTGCATCTGAGCATCGATATAGGATTTTGCATATTTTCGTGTTCCAGGTTAGCAAACTGATTTATTACACATATGTAGAGAATCAATTCATCTTTACAATAATATTGTATGGAACCACAACCCTAGATCTTTGAGTCTTTTCTTTTATTTTCGTTAGTATTTTCTTTTGAGTCTATTTTTATTTTAATTAGCAAATCCACATTCAACCAACCAAAAGCAATCAATTCCCTTCTCCCTATAATTAGATACCTGTAAATAAATAGTATCAATAATTAATAACAACAGTAGGAATTAAGTCCTCGTGGGATTGATATTTTTATACTACTTGAACGATACGTGTGCTTGCGTTATACACGTGTGATTACGCACCGGTCAAGTTTTTGGCGCCGTTGCCGGGGACTTATATTTCTTGAGTTATTAATTTTGACGCTATCTAATTTACCTGTATCTAATTTTCTTTATTTTTATCTGTAAATTTAATTCCTTTCTTTTGTTTTCAGGTGGTTGAAAAATGGAATATTATTGGGAGATTGAGAGATCACGAGCTTTACTAGAAGAGGATACACCCCAATTCTGGGAGCAACAGTCCAATTTTCTGAGGCCTGTTTTCCAGCCCAACAACTATCACTGGATGCCAGAACAAAGCAATACTACATTTGCTCAACATAACGAAATAGGGAGATGTGTAATATGTGATGGTAACCACCCGAGCGATCAATGTATATACCTTTCAGAGTGGCAGAATTATTGGAATCATTCAAGGTACGAAGAACCATCATACTTTCCATTTTATCCACCATCTTCCTACGATCTTCATCAAGAACCAGAACGATATTCACCAGAGGAAAATCATATGATAAGAGAGATGGTGGACATGCTCAAGAAAAGTAATGAAAAGTGGGAGGCAATGTTTCAGGATCAAGAGGCAACTATTCAGAGACTGGCTGATCAAATGAAACAATTAACAGAAAACCAGAGCTACATATCTCAAGAAGAATTTTCAGATGAAACTGACAAAGCCTTCGAGTACCAAGAGTTCCACAGTGACACATTACCAGAGGAAAAGGCTGAGCAATATCAACAATCAGAGGTATCAGTTCAGGAACCTAAACCGGCAAATTCTCGATTTGATTATTATTATTCAGACTCTGATTCTGATGAAGAAGCTGAGCTCTTTAAACCAACTGCATCAACAAAGGAGGATCAAACTTTCAATCCTCAAAATGAAGATCTTGGAGCATGCTTTGCAATGATGTTTGAAGAAAATCTACCTGAACCATTCATTCCAGTCATATCAGAGGATGAAGACCTAAAATCTGAAATCTCTTTACATCCTCAGGTTGATACTTATGAAGTATGCATTTCACATATGACAGATGAAGAATTGAATGTGGAAATCCTAAAATACATTTGTGAAGAAAAGGTGGAGCAAGAAGCAGACCAAATGGGGGAGCAAATGTCTAACCTTATTGAAAATCCAGTGCATTCAAGAGAAACATCACTATTTTGGGGAGTACAAATTAAAGATATCGCCCAGAAGCTTTACAGAATGGAACCTCCATTCCAAGTCAAGCACCATACGAGACCTCCTGATTTTCTTTCTTTCTTTTCAGGAACCACTGGAGCGACAAAGATTAAAAAGGTGGCACAAGCACTGAATGAGACAAAATTCTTTTTGCCACTTTACAATTAGACGAGACCCTTCAAAAGCAACGCTCACGGGATTGTCTTTAATCGGACATCCAAAACGACACTGAAACCTCCTTGACAGATGGATTTCAGTCACGTCTGGCTGAAGATAAAAAATTTAGCGCTAGCAGGGAGGCAACCCATGCAATTTGTTGTAATTTTTGTTTTCATAATTTATGTATACATGTTGTAGAGTTTTTAATTTTGTCTGTGTTGGATAGTTATGACCCATAGCGTCACTATTTGTAAAAACATTGTGGTTTTGTACAATTAACTAACTTTGTGACAATGAATTTCCTTTTATCATTTTGTAATTTATTTACTTGGAAACATAAATGATAAAAGTCCTTATGATTAGTTCTGAATTGATAAGATATGAGACAGTATCAATCCATAAAGGTTTAATCATTAAATATCCTAGTCGTAGTATTATCGAGACTGGACATCGATAATACGGAATAGACTAGTATTGCACGTGTGCGTGTTATGGAAGCGTAACAACATAATTCTCATGTATTTAAGTATTAGATACTTATGCAAGTGTGATAGGAGGTTGTGTTTTACCGATGGTACGGAAATTAGCTTCGCTCTGGATAGACCCCGCGGAATCCCTTTGGTAGTATGACTATGTGTCTATGGGAATCCGCATCAGGGTAGGTGTATTTGGTCTTAACCTGAGACTTCCATTGCTAGTACTTGCGACAATCAATATGTTTTGGTTTTGGTCGTCCAGGACTTTAACAGGTTCTGTATACGCCTCTTCTGGGTTTATTGAGAATCGTAGTGTATTGGATGTGATGTCAAGATGGAAGTATCACTTCAGTCATATGGAGATGATGATCACGCAGGGATACAAAACTCGTTCTCTATTGTGTTGGAACCATCAGAATAATCTGACGAGGTCATGATTATTTGATTAAAGAGACTAGTTTCTTGTGATCCGATATATGCTTCGTACGGGGCAGACATTATTCCAGCCCTAGGCCTTGCATGTGACATCCAATACTAGATCGCTATACACAATACTACGTATACTGCGCCTGATATAGATTCGTATATTCCATTAAGAATATTTCTGGAGAATTGGGTAGGCATGGCGCTTTGCTAGAAGCCAATCATGTCTTATAAATCGGTAAAAATGTAGTACGAGGTACGTACGTGTTCAGATAGTCTGATGACTGGATTTACTGCCAACATATCTAGGGATCTCTTGGGTCGGTTCCCAAAGATTCACCGATGACGTATGATTCAAACTTAATTAATATGGGATTAATTACGGAGAGATTTTATCTATGATAAAATACTATTTGAAGAGAGAGAAAGATTAATTTGGAATTAATCGATAAAATAATATATTCAATATATTAAATGAAATTAGATTTCGACACGGAATTAAAATTGGATTTTAATTCTTGCTAACGAATTGATTTAGAATTAATTCGCGAGTGACGTGAATAGAAATTTTGCTTGGCATAATTATTTAATTAAATTTGATTTAATTACGTCGCAACGGAAAATTTTTTAATTCGAAATTAGCGAACCCGAGCCCGGATGTGTTGCGGGTCCACCCGGATTTTGAATAAAGTGGGACCCACATGTCACGTCACTTGTCACTTTAGTTACTTTTAGTAGATGGGTTTTTGGTGAAGTTAGTGAAGACTTGTTCAACACACTTCCTAAAATTGATGGCTTGATTGACTTGTACCAAATGTTTGGTATATGATTATTAGATTTTTGAAATCAAAAACCAAGTGAACACAACTTATTCCATCTCTCTCCCTCTCGGTTTTTGAGGAGTAAAATACTCTCCCCATTTTTTCTTCAATTTCCGTGGGCTTCACAAGGAAGAATGTGAAAATTTGTTGCAAATTTTCAAGTTGCTAGCACATCAAGGAATCATCCAATGTGATAGAGAAACCATCCCAAAAGCTTGGAATCAAAAGACAAAGCTTGGAGCTTGGATCTTGGAGCTTGGAGAAACCATCCAATGATATATCATGAAATGAGATGATTTTTTTCTATAATGTTGGACATGTGTTGAACAAATTAAAACATAATTAATTAATTAAATTGATGTTTTGGAAATATTAATTTAGATAATTAATTCATGTAATAAACTTTGATTTATTAAATCATGATTTTGGAAAATTAGAATTTAATAAATTGGGCTTGATTTAGAATTGGGCTTATAATTGTTGTATTTGGGACTAATGGGCTTGGTTGGGCCAAGTTGGTTTAGGCCAATTGGATTGGATCCAAATTGGGCCTAAATCATTCCATTAAGTCCAAATATAACAAATGGGCTTTAAATGTTTAATTGGGCCTAATGGGCCGAAATTGGTTTCTTGGCAAATGAGGGTGATTCCTTTATTGGGCCTTGATATTTGGGTTTGACCCATATTGACCAAAGCCCATGCCTTATGAAATCAATTGAAAGCCCATTGGACTTTAATTAAATAACATTGGGCTTTGAGACCCATTTAGATTAGATTTGGAATCTAAGTCTTTAAAGCGCATTAAAAGTGTAGTTATTTAATTTAGAATTAAATATAGAATTAGTATTGAATACGAATTAAATTAGATTTAAATTTTAGTTCGATATAATTCAAGAATTCGTACTTCAAGTACTTATTCTCAAACGAGTTGGACTCGCGCAAATCAAATCATTGTTTGAACATTGGATGATCACTTAATTCAAAGATTAATTAATTTGATTAGATTGATTAAATAACATACTTTGTGTGAATACATGGATGTGTTGAATGAATAACGTATATCAGATGGATATTAGAAATGAAAGGGCAATTTTGGAAATTATTGTAAATTTAGAATTTATTAAATCGGACCAGCGTGTCCAGCCTTATCTCTCTCGATTCTTTGTAATTCTCTTCTCACCTAATTCCCCTTAATGTTAATGAGGTTTCTTTAATTGTATTATGTAATTGGGTAGAAGTTAGAATAATGCTAGCCGGGGATAGGAAAGTGAGTGATTTGTTCTAGGAACAATCTGTAAAATATCCATCCGCATATCGTTATTAATTTATTTTCGGCGCCTTATTATACTTTTAGAATGCATGTTTAAGGGTGTATGATGAGACCTAACAAAGATAATAAATTGGTTGCCAATTTACGCGAAAAACCCTCAAAATATATTAAGCGTTTTCCTTCTATTGAGTGATTCTTACTCAAGATCCAAGATTGGCACTGGTTTGTTGGCCAAAGTCAAGACCTTTGTCCATCGCAGATGTGTTTGAATCATGAAGGCTTTGTTCCATATCGGTGTCTTGTCCAAGTTGTGATTTGTTGGCCAAAGTCAAGATCACTTCTTGTCCATCAACATCGATTACGAAGCTTTCCAAAGTCAATGGGTCCCGCTTAACTAGAATCATTAAGCTTGTTGTGCCAAAGCCAAGGCTTAGTTGATTCATAGGAAATGGTTAGGAAAATATATTGGATATATTGGCATATATATTGTATATATGTTTCGGACTTGGAGGTCCACCTACCGGATCTAGGAATTGGATAAGATCCAATTGATCTTCGAGATCTACCTAGTTAAATATCATACAGCTTGTTGGCCAAAGTCAAGGTTGTGTGTTATTTAACGGGATCCTAGCCCACTAGGAAACTAGGTTTCCCGAGTACTTGACAGAGGGTTAGAGGCTCGCCGAAAAATAGTGGGAGGCTATTATTGAATTTGCAATTTCGTTCAAATACTTAGCTTTACGCACTTTCAAATTATTTCGTCAAAATTATTTTATTAGTTGGACTAATATTATGTTATTTTTCTTGTAATAGTTAGACTGTACCCATACATTGTTAATTGGATAGTTGGACTATCGCAATTAAAATGACTGGAAAGAATAGTGTCCGAGACATCATCATGAGGGATAATGTCTTTAATGACAAACTTTTCGGATTGAGAACTGAATCTCAGGATTGTCCTGGGATCCGAGAGGCTGCTATACATATAGAAAGGCCTCTTGGGCCTAAGCCCGGATCTGATCAGTTGTTGAGCTAGAGCTTTGGAAGACTCATAGCGATGATAACACAACTGCTCAATATATTATGGTTGCTGCTATGACTCAACAATTCCGTCGACACAACAAGGGATTGGATCCCAATAACATGTTGGCGAAGTTGCATGATATTCACCGATCTAATCTTAGATCGCAAAGATTTGAGTTACAGAAGAAGCTCTTACGTGCTCGGATGTCGGAGGGTACATCTGTTGAACATCATGTGACACAGATGATTGCCGACATCGAGTTGCTTGGACATATGGGGATTTTCTTCGAGATAAAGACCTCAATAGATTTGATCCTACAGTCTCTCCCCGACACTTGGAGTGGGTTCATCATGAACTACAATATGATGAACCAAGAGCAAACTCTTGGAGAGTTGATGTCCACACTGCGTGAGGCAGAAAGAGAGCTTCTTAAGGGCAAGAAGCGCGAGGCACACTTTACTTCTGACTCTCTCAGACTTCGGGTTTGGCCCAAGGCGACTGGAGGTGTCAAGAAGAATAAGTAGAAGAAGAAGGGCAAGGCCAAAACGTCAAAGGCTTCCGGGAAGCCTAAGGACAAATCCCAGATGTATGCCTACAGTGCGGGAAGCGGGGTCATTGGAAGCGTGACTGTCGCGAGTACAAGGCACACCAGAAGGAGATTAAAGCGGGCAAGGCACCGGCTTCAGGTATATTTGTTATAGAAATAAACATGTCTACTACTAATTTTAAAAATTGGATTTTTAATTCTGGTTGTGGAACTCATATATGTACTGATGTGCTGGATCTGTGGATTAGGAGGAGACTGGCCTCAGGGGAGATTGATCTACGAGTTGGAAATGGAACGCGGGTCACCGGGCACTTATGTTTTGAAACTGCCCTCGGGGCATGTACTTGAACTTACAGACTGTTATTTTATACCTAGTTTGACTAGGAATATTATTTCTGTATCTATGTTAACCCAATGTGGGTATACTTTTGTATTTAGAAACACTGGGTGTTTTATGTATAAAAATGATATAGAAATTTCACACTGCTGATGTAAATAATGGTCTTTTATATTTTGAATATAAATCAATCTCAAACATATAATGTAACAAACAAAAGGCTTAAAGTAAGTCACAAAGATGAAACTTATATGTGGCATTGTCGTCTGGGACACATAAACAAGACTCGCATATCCACACTTTCGAAGAGTGGGTACTTGGACGGATTTGATCCAAATTCATATGACGTCTGCGAATCTTGCTTATTAGGTAAAATGCCTAAATCACCTTTTAGCGGTAAAGTGCACGTGCCACCGAACTATTAGCCCTTGTTCATAGTGATTTTGTGGGCCCATGTCTAGCCAAGCTAGAGGTGGATATGAATACTTTGTAACCTTTACGGATGATGCATCGCATTATGGTTATGTGTATCTTATGAGACACAAGTCGAAACCTTTGAGAAATTCAAAGAGTTTCGACACGAAGTAGAAAAACAGATCGGCAAAAGTATTAAGACATTACGGTCGGACCATGGTGGCGAATACTTAAGCAATGAGTTTCTTGGTTACTTGAAAGAATATGGTATTCTTTCACAGTGACTCCTCCTGGAACACCGCAATTAAACGGTGTGTCCGAACGGAGAAACTAAACTTTGTTAGACATGGTAAGGTCTATGATGAGTCGCACATAGCTACCTATTTCTTCTGGGGATATGCATTGAACAGTGCAATACTTATTTTGAATAAGGTTCCGTCAAAGTCTGTTCAACAGACTCCGTATGAGAAATGGACAGGAAAGAAACCAGGTTTCTCATTCCTGAAGATTTGGGGTTGCTGGGCATACGTCAAATGTTTGGAAGGTACCAAACTTGAACCCAAATCGGATAAATTCCTATTTGTAGGATATCATAGGGAAACCAAAGCATATTACTTCTATCACCCACAAGAGAACAAAGTATTTGTTGCTCTTCATGCGGTTTTTCTTGAGAAGGAATTCCTAAATGCAGTGGTTAGTGGGAGGAAAGTAGAACTTGATGAAAATCAGAGTGATATTGTTCCTGGCATAGAATCCTTAACGGAATGAACAGTCCATCCGGGATGAGATGTACCACAATCTTTGATTACACAAGGATCGCGTAGGTCGGAGAGAGTCAGGAAACAACCTGAGAGGTATGGGTTTCTGATCTCACCTCATGTAAATATTAATCTCATTGAGGATAACGAACCGGCTACGTATGAGGAAGCGATACAAGATATCGATTCTGCTTTATGGCAAGAAGCCATGAAGTCCGAAATGGATTCCATGTACACCAACCAAGTTTGGACACTGGTTGATGCACCAGAAGGCGCAAAGCTTATTGGATGCAAATGGGTCTTCAAGAAGAAGACCGACATGGATGGCAACATACAAACTTACAAAGCTAGGCTTGTAGCGAAACGGTATCGTCAACGACATGATGTCGATTACGACGAAACTTTTTCACCCGTTGCCATGATTAAATCCATTCGGATAATACTTGCTATAGCTGCAAATTTCGATTACGAGATATGACAGATGGACGTCAAAACCGCTCTCCTTAACGGAAACCTTTTGGAGGATGTTTATATGCAATAGCTTGACGGTTTTGTCGTACCACGACTTGCAAACAAGGTTTTAAGTTAAATCGATCCATTTATGGATTGAAGCAAGCATCGCGTTATTGGAACGAATGTTTTGATGAGATCATAAAAGAATATGATTTCGTTCAAAGCGAAGATGATCCTTGTGTATATAATAAGGTTAGTGGGAGAGCACTAACATTCATTGTCCTTTACGTTGATGATGTATTGCTTATTGGCAATGACATTCCCATGTTAACGTCGGTGAAAGCTTGGCTTTCATTGAAATTCTCCATGAAAGATCTGGGAGAAGCAGCCTTTATTCTAGGAATAAAGATCTACCGGGATAGATCTAGAAAGATGCTTGGAATAAAGAGATTCAACATGGATCAGTCCAAGAGGGGACTGTTGCCAGTATCACATGGCGTCACTCTATCTAAGGACATGTGTCCTAAAACTCAAGATGAGAGAGACAGCATGAGTCAAATACTGTTTGCCTCGGTAGTCGGATCGATCATGTATGCCATGATATGTACGCGACCTATGTCTCCTATGTTTTGAGCATGTGTAGTCGCTATCAGGTTGATCCAGGTGAAGGTCACTGGATGGCGGTTAAGAATATCCTTAAGTATCTTAGAAGAACAAATGATGCTTTCTTAATCTATGGAGATGGAGAACTTAAGGTATTAGGGTATACCGATGCAAGTTTCCAAACCGATAAAGACGACTGTAAGTCACAATCCGGGTACATATTTTGTTTGAATAACGGAGCAGTAAGCTGGAAATCTTCCAAGCAAGAGACTGTTGCTGATTCAACAATAGAAGCAGAGTATATTGCTGCAGCTGAAGCAGCAAAAGAGGTAGTTTGGATCGGAAAATTCCTAATTGGATTAGGAGTAGTTCCGTTAGCAGCTGAGCCCGTTCCATTATATTGTGACAATAACGGAGCTATACGCAGGCTAAGGAACCATGGTCTCATCAACGGTCGAAGCATGTTCTTCGACGTTTCCATCTAATTCGTGAGATCATACATCGCATCAGATGACAACATTACAGATCCGCTGACGAAAGCTATTTCTCAGCAAAAGTTTGAGCGACATGTACATAGTTCAGGTATTAGATGCTTGAGTGACTGGCTATAGGCCAAGTGGGAGATTGTTGGACAGTTATGACCCATAGCGTCACTATTTGTAAAAACATTGTGGTTTTGTACAAATTAACTATGTGACAATGAAATTGCCTTTTATCATTTTGTAATTTATTTACTTGAATATAAAATGATAAAAGTCCTTATGATTAGTTCCGGATTGATAGATATGAGACAGTATCAATCCATAAAGGTTTAATCATTAAATATCTCTAGTCGTAGTATTATCGAGACTGGACATCGATAATGCGGAATAGACTAGTATTGCACTTGTGCGTGTTATGGAAGCGTAACAACATAATTCTCATATTTTTAAGTATTGGATACTTATGCAAGTGTGATAGGAGGTTGTGTTTTACCATGGTATGGAAAACTTCGCTCTGGATAGACCCCGCGGAATCCCATTGGTAGTATGACTATGTGTCTATGGGAATCCGCATCAGGGTAGGTGTATTTGGTCTTAACCTGAGACTTGCATCGCTAGTACTTGCGACAATCAATACGCTTTGGTTTTGGTCGTCCAGGACTTTAAAGGTTCTGTGTACGCCTCTTCTGGTTTATTAGAATTATCGTATATGGATGTGATGTCAAGACGGAAGTATCACTTCAGTCATATGGAGATGATGATCACGCATGGATACAAACTGGTTCTCTATTATGTTGCAACCATCGGATAATATGACAAGGTCATGATTATCCGATTAAAGAGACTAGTTGCTTGTGATCCGATATATGCTTCGTACGGGGCAGAAACTATTCCAGCCAGCCTCAGGCCTTGCATGTGACATCCGATACTGGATCGCTATAAACAATACTACATATACTACTCCATTAGAATATTTCTGGAGAATTGGGTAGGCATGGCGCTTTGCTAGAAGCCAACCATGTCATGTAAATGGGTAAAAACGTAGTACGAGGTACGTACGTGTTCGGATAGTCTGACGACCGGATTTACTGCCAACATATCCAGGGATCTCTTGGGTCACTTCCCGAAGATTCACCGATGGCGTATGATTCGAACTTAATTAATCTGGGATTAATTACGGAGAGATTTTATCTAGAATAAAATGCTATTTGAAGAGAGAGAAAGATTAATTTAGAATTAATCGATAAAATAATATATTCGATATATTAAACGAAATTAGATTTCGACGCGGAATTAAATTTGGATTTTAATTCGGGCTAACGAATTGATTTAGAATTAATTCGTGAGCGATGTGAATAGTAATTTTGCTTGGCATAATTATTTAATTAAATTTGATTTAATTTCGTCGCAACGGAAAATTTGTTAATTCGGAATTAGCGAACCCGAGCCCAGGATGTGTTGCGGGCCCACTCAGATTTTGAATCAGGTGGGGCCCATATGTCACATCACTTGTCACTTTAGTTACTTTTAGTTGATGGGTTTTGGTGAAGTTAGTGAAGACTTGTTCAACATACTTCCTAAAGTTGATGGCTTTATTGACTTGTACCAAATGTTTGGTATATGATTATTAGATTTTTGAAATCAAAAACCAAGTCAACATAACTTATTCCATCTCTCTCCCTCTCGGTTTTGAGAAGCAAAATACTCTCCCCATTTTTTCTTCAATTGTCGTTCGCTTCACAAGGAAGAAGGTGAGAATTTGTTGCAAATTTTCAAGTTGGTAGCACATCAAGGAATCATCCAAGGTGATAGGGAAACCATCCCAAAAGCTTGGAGCTTGGATCTTGGAGCTGGGCCGAAACTTGGAGGAGAAAATTTTGTTCTTGACGTATCCTAAATCCGATCAAAGTAAGTATGTTTCCGCCATTCTTCTTTGAGTATTCACATATTTTCAATGCTTAAACTTGATCTTGGGACCCTAGTGTTGGTACCAAGCCACAATACATTGAGACAGCACATGAATTGAGTCATTGCCGAATGGAATATGCACTTGATATACGGTGGAGGCAATCTTAGACTGATGGGGATTATTTCAAAGGCTATACAAGAAGGAGGCAGTCCAGTTCTGGGAATCATCCCAAAACCCTTGGCGGATGCGAATCTGATAGGACCATTAAACGGAGATGAACTGATCGTGCCAGGAATGTCCGAGCGACTGGTAGAAATGATTAACCATGCAGATGCTTTTATTGCTCTACCAGGAGGCTTGGGCACATTGGAGGAAATTTTTATAGTGCTATCTTGGGCGAACCTGAACATACACTAGAAACCGCTTGGATTGTTTAACGTTGAGGGATTTTATGATTTTCTTTGTGTGTTTCTTGATGACAATCGGAGAAATGGGTTCGTAACAAAACCTATGAAAGAACTCCTCTTCACTGCCAGAACTGTTCCGGATTTACTTGACCAAATCTTAGCCTTCGAACCACAAATTGACCCTATTCTTTCCAAGATCAAATGGACCGAGGACGATCGTGGTAAGAAGCATAAGATAAATCTGGATCTCAACCTTTAGTTTTCTGTATTTCAGCTAACCAGGTACTATCCTCTAAACTCTTCTTTTACTTTTTAAGACATTGGGGACAATGTCTCATTTAGGTTTGGGGGAGGGGAATAGTTAATTAGTATCTTGTTTTTATTATGTTTTTATTTATTTTTAATCCAAAATTTTTCGAAAAATACAAAAAATTGAAAACTTTTACAAAAAATCAAAAAAAAAAATTTAGTGTTTTTGTGTTTTTAATTTGAATAATTAGGTGAAATTGGTGTGAGATAGCTCTGTAAGGAATTTCCACTCCTGAGACGTATCTCAACGTATTTCGGAACAAGTTAATTTTTGTTTATTTCCTTTTGAAGTATTTAATTTGTGAATTCTCCATAAAACTGACTAAAATGGATCTTCATATGCTCAGTTGGCAGGTATTATCAATATACATGGTAAAATACGGACATGAGACGTGATTGAAAAGTTTGTAATATTCAGTGCTCTAGTTTAATTGGAGGAAGCATCTATAAATGGCAATGGAGTTAAAAAAAAGAAAAAAAAAAGTGTGAAAAAAAAAATGTCTGAGATCCGAGTTATTAAGTTTGTAAGGGTGTTTTAACACCTAGTGCCCTAAAACCAACTGGTTTGGGAGTCACTGGCCTAAAGCTCGCTACATGGATCGAAGATGTTTCAAAAAATATATATATCTGAAGTCTGAGTAATTAAGTCCGTAGAGGTGTCTTAACACCTAGTGCCTTAAAGCCAACTGGTTTGGGAGTCACTGGCCCAAAGCTCGCTACATAGATGGAAGATATTGTATATAAATAAAAAAAATTCAAAAATCAAAAGAAAAAAAATCAGAAAAAAAAAATATTCCATTGCTAAAAAAGGTGTGAATTCTGATAAAACTTTAGGACAAAAATATTACTCTCTTTTCAACTACATTTGTGACTATTGTGGGCAAAATTGATTAATATTTTGTTGGTTGTGTATATGAAGAATGGTAAAAATAATCGGAGAATTTACTTATTCGGTAATTTAGAAAGAAAGAAAACAACTACTAACTTGGAGTAGAAGTTTCACCTGATTAGTCACTAACTTCTTTATTCTATTTTCTCTTGTCTTTTTGCTTTTGTGTGCATTAGTTTTACTATCTTTTTACTTTTGTCAAACGTTTGTGGGTAACGTCGCTGTAAACCCTCACGAGACTACAACTCGTCTACTAGGGACACCTACAAAATATTAAAGGCTTGTTGCATATGCTAAATGCAACCGTGATCCCTACGAAAGTGGCTTAGCTTAGTTTAATTTTATGTTATTTTATTTTGTGTTTTGCTCGAGGACTAGCAAAATGTTAGGTTTGGGGGTGTGATGAGTGGTAATTATATCACTATTTCCCACTCATTTGACCTAATATTTTGTATAATTTCTCGAGTTTTATGAACGTTTTGATGTGTTTTTGTTTATTTTGCAGATAAAAATAATATTGGGACTTAATGGAATCAACTCGGGGCTAAACCTATGAAATTCGGAGGAAAGAATGTCAAAAACGAAATTTTACTATACGCGTCACGAAGTGCAGTCCTAAATTCCAATTTTGCGCATGTTTCGTATTTTGGCCATAACGTTTTCATCCGATATCCGATTGCGCTAATTCAAGTTGCAGATTAAAGAAGACTCGAAGATGTACAACTTTGAAAGTCAAAATATTTCCGAATTCTGAAGTTTGGAAGGCCGAAATTGATGAACAATCTAGTATATTTTGTGTAATTACTATAGTCATTTTCAAAATATAAAATAAAAAAATAAAAATTGTCAAACTTCCACCAAACATGCATGCAAGTTTGGTGCCATGTTTGATGCCATGTTGGGTGTCATGTTTGGTGCCATGTTTGATGCCATGTTTGGTGCCATGTTTGGTGGAGTAATCGGTGGAGCAATCGGTGGAGAAATTGGTGGAAGCCTTTAGATTTTCCTATAAATACCAAGCCATTTCATTTGTAATTCTTATGCTTTCCTTAGGTTTTTGTAAGGAATTTAAGGATTGCATCTTGTTTGTATTTATTTTCAGTATTTAATTTATGCATTTTTATTTTCAGTAAAAGTAGTAATTCTTCTTCTTCTCTTTTCTTTTATGTTTAGTAGTTAGATTTCCGCTGGGGGGAAGGGTGAAACTTTTATTATTTTAATTTAGATTAATCTCCCTTAATTATAAATGGAAATTATAATTCAAACTAAAAAGTTTACCGCCTTAATTATTGGTTTTATTTATTTGACATAATATGACACCGCCTATGTGGCCGGTCTTTAGGTGACATATAATTACCGCCTATATGGCTTGTTTATGGACAAATAATGATACCGCTTTTATGGCTGGTTGGACTTAATTAAAATCTGACTTAATGAGGATACCTCCTATATGGTCGGTTGGTAATATCACTGATAAATTTCATATTATAATAAATGAGATTTCTAAATTAGAAATATTAAAGGAGGATCCCCCAACCCCCAATATTTTATTTTTATTCTAGGGAAGTGATGAAACACAATATTACTAGGCTTAATAATTGATTTAATTATTTATTGGGTAATTCTTTAGTTTGTTTATTGAGTCTTAAGCTTAATGCATCTTGTTGTCTGATCACCAATATGATTGATGTGGTAAACTTAAAATGAACTAGACATGGGGATTTTAGGTTTCAGCCTTAGATTCAATAGCCCACGATCTTCCTTGAGGATAGATAACCCTTTAATAGATTTGCTTACAGGATAGACATATACCTGTCGGGCGGGGGTAGCCACTATTGGAACTTGATCTTAATGAATCTAGGTAATTTTGTTGACATAGACATATGATTCAATTGGGTTATACAGGGTATTTGCATCTGACCATCGACAGAGGCTTTTGCATATTTTCGTGTTCTAGGTTAGAAAACTGATTTATTACACATATGTAAGAGAATCAATTCATCTTTAGAATAATATTGTGTAGAATCCCAACCCTAGATCTTTGAGTCTTTTCTTTTATTTTCCTTAGTATTTTCTTTTGAGTCTGTTTTTATTTTAATTAGCAAATCCACATTCAACCAACCAAAAGCAATCAATTCCATTCTCCCTATAATTAGATACTTGTAAATAAATAGTATCAATAATTATAACAACAGTAGGAATTAAGTCCTCGTGAGATCGATATTTTTATACTACTTGAACGTAGACCCGGCCACGGTTCCGGTTCCGAACCGGAACTGAACCGGTTGGAACCGGAAGGTTCTGGTTCCAGAACCGAACCGGAAGGTGACTGGTTCGGTTGGGGTTCGACCCCAACTCGAACCGGTGGAACCGTACGGTTCCACCAGTTCGGCGGTTCCAACCATAACCGAACGGTTCCGGTTGGAACCATAGGGTTTCTGTTGGAACCGTAGGGTTCCAACAGGAACCCTACCCCAACGGCTACTAGCCGTTGGGGGGGTAGGGAGCCATATTTAAAATATAAATTACTAATGTACCCCTAATAACGGTAATAAAACGGTTATATTTAGGGGCATTTTTAGTATCAAAAAAATTCTAAAATTCTATAAGTAGGATTCATTTTTCATAATTTCATCACACCAAATTCTCAACTCTCTCATTTTCTATAATTCTCTTATTCTCAATCTTACTTCAATATAATTCTCTTATAATCTTATATTTTTATTCTCAATCTCAATTCATTTAGTTGTTATTTGTTAATTTGTTATCATTCGCATCGCAATTATTCAATTTTCTTATTTTTCTTCCTAATTTCTAAAAAAAAAAATGGCAAGCTCATCTGATAACATAATGTCAAATTTGCCAACCCAAGAGAGCGGCCCTAGTGTCAGTGCAGAATCACGGAAAAGAGAAGTTAAGGCTCGGTCCTCGGATATTTTCAAAATTCATTTTAATTTGGAACGCCTAGAAGATGATTCACAACGAGCAATTTGCAACTATTGTGGGGTTATCTATAATTTTTCTGGTGGATACGGCAATATGATCAAGCACATGGAAAAAAATCATCCGGTTGAATTTGGCATTGATACGACGCAAACTCAAATGGACAGATATGCATCATCTAGTAGAGGTACGAGTGCTGTAGATTTATTTAAATATTCTGATGCAATAAATAGAGAAGAATTTACGAAATTAACTTGTATGGCACATCTTTCTTTAAATTTTGGTGAAAAACTTCATTTTACTAATTACATGCATAATGCTTTAAACCCTGCTGCATGTAGAATGACTCGAAACACAATAAAACGTCATATTTTCAAATTATATAAAGATGGTAAAATTATTTTAAATGAAATATTTAAAGAGATGAAAGGTCGTATTTCTATATGTTCTGATATTTGGAGTGACCATTGGAAAACACACTCATACATGGGTGTGACTTGTCATTGGATTGATGCATCATATGTGTGCAAGATATTCGTTGTACATGTCATGTCCTTAACATATGTGTGCAAGACGGACTAAAATTATTATCACCTTTCCTTGATCCAATTAAAACGGCACTTAACTGTATTTGGTAATATTCTCAAGTTAAGAGAGAATGGACCAAGTTTTGTAAAATAAATGGTATTAAACCGATTAAATTTTCAAGAGATGTTCCAACACGTTGGAATTCTACTTATTTTCTTTTATGTCAAGCATTTCAATACAAAGATGCATTATGTAGTACTTTTTCTCAACATATTCAAAATATCACACTTTATCTTAGTCAATGGGATATTTGTGAAATTTTTTTAGATATTTTAAGAGTTTTTAATGATGCTACTTTAGTTTTTAGCGGTGTTTATTATCCTACAACACATTTATTTCTTCTTGAGAGTTTGAATATTGTTGGCACTCTCGATGAGCATGTTGACAGTGATGACCTTAATGATATTATTTTGCTCGAAGCTATTACTGCTATGAAGGTAAAATGGTTGAATTATTTTAGAGAAATTCCTTTAGTTTATCTTATTGCTGCTGTTTTTGATCCTAGATTTGAATTAGAAGGTTTGAATGGTGGTTTACAATCTTACTATGGTTATTTAGGAATATTAGATGAAATTGATATTACAAGCATAATGACGAAATTAAGAAGTGATTTAATTATTTTATTTAATAATTATATTGTAAGATATAACTTAGGAACATTAGGTCAATCTAGTAGTAGCGAACCGGTAATTCAAACAAGACTTAGCGCAGGGGATCGTTGGTTATTGAAACGAAATAAAAAATCTAGGGATACGCCAACAACTAATAACCCTGAATTAGATAATTATTTATCTACAAATTTTGAGTTTTCTAATGAAAGTTTATGCAGTAAAAATTTTAAAATCCTTGAATGGTGGAACCGGCATTAAAATATATATCATGTTTTATCTATTATTGCTAAAGAGATCCTGGCAACACCTATTTCCACCGTTGTGGTTGAGCAAGCCTTCAGCTTGGGAGGTAATATATTGGAAGGTAGGCGATCTTCATTACATCCAAGCACTCTAGAAGCAACAGATTGTGTGTATGATTGGACTCGAGCTGATCTGAGACAACAAGAAGATGCTCCCGATGATTTTGAAGATTTGTTCGATAATGCTTCTGTAACAAGTGCAAGCGGAACCGGAGCCGAAGGATCAATTGATAATGATGATTGATAATTGTAAAATTATAATTTACAAAGGGGATATGTCTTAAACTTGTAATGGAACTACGTGAGCTTTGATTCCTCTCACCCTTGGAGAATACGTAGGCAACTTAAATTTTTAAAAATTTAAGCTCAAGCTCTTCAATGTAATAATTTTTTTTTTATTTATAAAATTAATCTCATTTATTTTAATTAATTTTTTTTTAAAAAAAAAGTCTTGGAACCGAACCGAACCGGTCGGTTCCGGTTTGGTTTAAGGTTCCGGTTCCACTTAAGTGTGGAACCGGAAATGGGCCGGTTCGGTTGGTTCTGAATCGGAACCGAACCGCCGGCCGGGTCTACTTGAACGATACGTGTATTTGCGTTATACGCGTGTGATTACGCACCGGTCAATAACGTCATGATACAACTCAATGTCAGTTGCGACGCTTTTGTAACAGTATCATGACTAGTTATTCTAAGGTCATTACGTCTTTACCATATTAAAAGATATATTATATTATAGAAACTGCATATATTATTCATAATAATAACATTTTACAATAGTATTCATAAAGAAATACAACCGGGAATTGGTGCTCTGAGCACCAACCCCAACAAAAAATCCCACTTGCTCTAGTGCCAATATCGATTGTATCTAATACCCATCGACTCCGCATGTTTATCAAACAATTTCGGAGGTATGGCATTTGGCAGCGGGTCTGCTACATTATCTTCACTCGGCACCTTGCACACGACAATATCCCATCGCGACACAATCTCTCGAATGATGTGGTTCTTTCCTTCCACATGCTTCGACTTCTGATACACCTTCGGTTCCTTTCCTTGCGCAATGGCTCCAGTATTATCACAGTATAACGAAATTAGATTCTCGATACTTGGGACAACTCCCAATTCTGTGATAAATTTTTTATCAACACAGCTTCCTTTGCAGCTTCAGAAGCTGCAATGTATTTGTTGGGAAGCGGCCGTGAGTGCGCAGCGGAAAAATAAAAATTATGAGGCCGCTTTCCTGTATGACACAGATGTTGGACGACGCTGTTCCGGGCTCGCGGCCCGGTTGGGAGTACGGAATAGTCCGCGGGGGAACTAAACCAGAGAAATAACATGGAGTCGCCACCCGGTGTGAATCGGGACAAAGATTTAAGGCCGCACTCACCCCTCACAAGGGAGACCTCAAATCGTTGGGTTCAGAATTGTCCTTTACTTATGCCACTTGTAACAAAAAAATTTGTGCGATAATCTAACCAAGCCTAAGCAACATGTATTTCCAAGTGCACTATAATGCTAAGTTCACATGCATGAAAATAAATCTTATGTCTAAGTTTGCATGCTTTCAAAAATAAATCATTACAATGGCAATCATATAACTTCATAAGCATGTAACATTCATGAATACAGAAACGCAAATAAATCATAGTGGTACTAGCATGCGATATTAAAATGACGGTGAACATGTAATTTCACAAACGCATTGTATTGGTAAACACAGAAGCGCAAATAAATAACATTTACACAAGCAAGCATATTAAAGATAAGTAATTGAGCGAATAATACAAAGAGATAATTAAATAGGCAATTCAAGTGCATAATGTAAGAGATGACTAAAGTGACAACTATATGCTAAAGTGAGCATGCCATGATGTGATGCAGAAAACGACATTTAGAATTGACACGAACACATACGTGGGCATTTTTCCAAGTGGTACGCGGAATTGTATCCCAAGTACAGACCGCACTACCGTCCATTCGGAATCGGCTACGGAATTTATGTCTGGGTTTCCATCCTATATACCACGAGAAATAATACCCAAATGTTATCATAACGTGGATACACGAGTGACAATAGATCAAGCTAAGACAAAGGTAGATGATGCAATCAATGGATGGAAGACGCGACAAATATCGTGGTAAAGGTAGCCTTTCAGGCCTTTTCTTCCCCCAAATGGAGAACCTTTTAGCCCAACATAATAAACCCATGCGCTTTTCATTACAAAGCGTACAAAAATAAAGATGACTACATGGAACTTCGTAATGCATGCATAAATGAAACAATGATGTGAAAATGGGGTGAATGACATAATAAGAGGCGCAGCAAAACATCGTGGTAAAGGCTTTTAACCCCTCGACATAGAGGACCTTTAATCCAACTTTCTAAGCCCATGCGCAAATAACACAATGCATATACAAAGTAAAGACAACGATAGCAGACTTCGTGTATCTGATTGAACATATCTCACATCCAATCGAATATACATTATCCGGCGCGGCAAAGCATCATGGTAAAGGCTTTTAACCCCTTGACTTAGAGGACCTTTAATCCCACTTACCAAGCTCATGCGCAAACAACACAATACATATATAAAAAGTAAAGACATTGATATCGGACTTCGTGTATCCGATTGAACATATCTCACATCCGATCGAATATACATCATCCGGCGCGGCAAAGCATCGTGGTAAAGGCTTTTAACCCATTGACTTAGAGGACCTTTAATCCCACATACCAAGCCCATGCGCAATAACACAATACATATATAAAAAGTAAAGACAATAATATCAGACTTCGTGTATCCGATTGAACATATCTCCCATCCAATCGAATATACATCATCCAGCGCGGCAAAGCATTGTGGTAAAGGCTTTTAACCCCTTGATTTAGAGGACCTTTAATCCCACTTACCAAGCCCATGCGCAATTAACATAATGCATTTAAAAAAGTAAAGACAACGATATCGAACTTCGTATATCCGATTGAACACATCTTACATCCAATCGAATATACATCATCCGGCGCGACAAAGAATCATGGCAAAGACTTTTAATCCCTAAACGTAGAGAACCTTTGATTCCACTTACTAAGCCCATGCGCTTTATCTCATCATTACATAAAACAAATAACATGCGGAAATCAGTAACGAATAATAAACAAATAAAAACAACATAAAACAATATATGCGCCATTTGCTCAAGTGGTACGTGGATTTGTATCCCGAGTATAGATCATACTACCGTCCATTTGGAATCGGCTATGAAATTTATGTCCGGGTTTCCATCCTATATACCACGAGAGGCGACACATTTTTCATTTTATTCAAGGGCCACAACATACATCATTTCACAATACATGCATTTTCTATCTATTCAAGGGCCACAACATGCATCACTCCACAATAATCATGCAAACGAAACTCAATAAACAATAAAAATACAAATGAAAATGGATGTGAAAAATACCCTCAGGTCTAACCTTTTTACGTCGACTTTCGGAAGCGTGTTACAAGTCCGTCGGAAGGGCTAATAGTCCACAACTCTTCCGGTTCACTGGTTTAACGTCTTAGCTCGCAGTTTTACTATTTTGGTCGCTGTTTTGACTCCGTTTTGCTGCTGTTTCTGGTCACGAATTAGGCTTGCTGTTTTGCGGCTTTTAGGGCTAAGATGTGGACTGTTTTGGGCAGTTTTGGGTCACTGTTTTGGCTATATTTTGGGTGATTCTTGAATTGTTTTATGTACAGTTTTGGGAGAATTTCTGGACTGTTTTCAGGGTGCAGTTTCAGTGGTCAGGGGACTGTTACTTGTTGTTTATTTAGTCGGTCAGGGTGTGTGTTTGTAATCGGTAGTGGGCAGGCTACGTGTTGAACGTGGGGACCTGAATGGCGTGAAACTTATGGACGTGTGGAGGGTCAGTTACGTGGGAAGATTTGAGTTTGTTTGTGTGGAGGATGTGGCTTATAGTGGCGTGTAGGGTTTTTGATGCTAGTGGAATTAACGTGAGGCATGTGGTGAGTTGAAGAGGCGACGTACGTGAAGGTTGGCAGGGGATGTGTGCGTTAAGGTTGCTCGTGATTGTGAGTGGAGGGCCAAGAGTTAGGGTTTTGAGTGTGTGTTGATGCCGTGAAGATTGAGTGCAAGTTATGTGCGTTGAGTGTAGGCTTGCAGCTGAAGTGTGTGTGAAGGGAAGCTAACAACGTGAGGGGTGTGAAGGCTTGTGGCTCCAGTGTGGGGAAAAAGGCAAGGTTATTTTTATTCTCGGTAGTTGGCTATATGCGTGTGATGTATGGGGGTTTCAACGTGTTGGAGGGAGATGTGAGGAGAGGTGGACTTACGTGAAAGCTTATGGTTATTTTCTTTTGTGTGTCTTTTTTTTTGCGTTAGCCGTGAGTGTCTTGGAGAATAGGGTTTTGCAATGCTTTATTTATAGTGAGAGGGTAGGGTTAGGGTTGTGCATGTTGGTTTCTATTATATGTCCCAAGGAAAGTTTAAGCATATGAAATACAACATTGAATATATATATTAAAAGATGAAGTATGGCGGAATCATACTTACAAAGCTATGTGATGATGAGAAATGATGAAGAAAAATCTTTGAATCTCTAAGCTTCAAGTTTCGGCCAAGGGAGGAAGAGAGTAGAAGCTCCAAACTTTGTGTATTCCAAGCTCTTTGATGGTTTCCCTATCACCTCCTTTGATCCTTCAATGTGCTAGCAAATGGAGAGAAAAGAAAATCAAATCTTCTTTGCCCTAATGGAAGTCACGGCATTGTGAGAGAGAGAGGAGAGTTGTCTTAATTTTTGTTACAAAAATTAATTTATATTTATGCCATAATATTTATTAAATTAATAATAAACTTATGACACAAATCATGCAATGGCTTAGAGTGTCAAACACTCAAACTCCATGCAAAACCATTGAGTGTATTATACACTATCACCATGCAATGTATTACCAATTAAATAATGCATATAATGACATGTGTCATGTGGGCCCCACACGTTTCCAAATGAAAGTGGGCCCACGTGCACTCACGCGTTCGGGTTCGATATTTCCGAAATACCGAACTTACGTCGCGACGCTAATTAAATCGAATTTAAATAAATAATTGCGCCTAGCGAAATTATTATTTACGTCGCTAACGAATTAATTCTAAATTAACTCGTTTTCCCGAATTAAAATCTAATTTTAATTTCGCGTCGAAATCGAATTTCGATTATTATATCGAATATAATAATTTTATCGATTAATTCTGAATTAATTGTTCTCTCTCTAAATAAGGCACTTTATCCAAGATAAAGTTTCTCCGCAATTAATCCAAGATTAATTAAGTCCGAATCAAATATCATAGGTGAATCTTCAGGGAGCGACCCAAGAGATCTCCGGATATGTTGGCAGTAAATACGGTCGTCGGATAATCCGAACACGTATGTACCTCGTACTACGTTCTTACCGATTCACAAGACAAGGTTGGCTTCTAGCAAAGCGCCATGCCTACCCAATTCTCCAGAAATATTCTTACTGGAATATTAGATCTATATCAAGCGTAGTATACCGTAGTATTGCGTACATCGATCCAGTATCGGACGATCACATGTTAGGCCTGGGGCTGGAAATGTGTCTGCCCCGTACGAAACATATATCGGACATCAAGCAACTAGTCTCTTTAAATCGGACAATCCTGACCTGGTCATATTGTCTCGACGGTTGCAACCTTTTATAGAGTACTAGTTCTGTGTCCTGCGTGATCATCACCTCCATATGTCTGAAGTGATACTTTCATCTCGACATCTAATCCAGTACACTACGATTCTCGATAAACCCAGAAGAGGTGTACACAGAACCGGTTAAGGTCCCCCACCACCAAAACCAAAGTTTACCGATGTCGTAAGTACTAGCGATGTAAGTCTCAGGTTAAGACCATATACACCTACCCTGATGCGGCCTCCCATAGACACGCAGACATACTACCAATGGGATTCTGCGGGGTCTATCCAGAGCGAAGCTGTTTTCCGTACCATCGGTAAAACACAACCTCCTATCGCACTTGCATAAGTATCCAATACTTAAATATATGAGAACTATGCCGTTGTGCCCTCACAACGTGCACAAGCGCAATACTAGTCTATTCCGCATTATCGATATCCGATCTCGATAATACTCCGACTAGGGATATTTAATGATTAAACCTTTATGGATTGATATTGTCTCATATCATCTCAATCCGGTATTAATCATATGGACTTTCGCCATTTATATATCAAAGTAAATAATATTACAAAACGGCAAAAGGCAATTTCATTATCACATAGTTAATTTTGTACAATAATACAATATCATTTACAATCAGCGAAGTTTGTCCCCTTAAAGACATTGTCACCCATGATGATGTCTCGGACATTTACCTTGCTAGCCATCTCAACTACGATAGTCCAACTATCTAGTTAACGATAAAATGGGTACAGTCAAACTGTTACAAAAAAATAACAATGTATTAGTCCAACTAATAATAAATAGACGAAATAATTTTAAAGAACGTGTAAGGCAAAGTATCTGAATGAAATTGCAAATTCAATACTAGCCTCCCACTATTTTTATCAAGTCTCTAACCCTCTGTTGAGAGCTCGGAAATCCTATTTCCTAGTGGGCTAGGATCCCGTTAAATAACACACAACCTTGACTTTGGCCAATAAAAGCTGTATGCTATTTAACTTAGGTAGATCTCTATGATCAATTGGATCTCATCCAATTCCTAGATCCGGTTAGGTGGACATCCAAGTCCAAAACATATGTATAATGTCAATGTATCCATTACATTTTCCTAACCCTATCCTCCGAATCATCTAGGCCTTGGCTTTGGCCAAAAACAAACCTAGTGATTCCAGTTAAGCGGGACCCATTGACGAGGAAAGTTTCGTAATCAATGTCATTGGACAAAAAGTGATCTTGACTTTGGCCAATAAAAATCACGATTTGGACAAGACACCGATATGCAACAAAACTCTCATGATTCAAGTACATCCTTGATTGACAAAGGTCTTGACTTTGGTCAAAACAAACCAATGCCAACTTCGGATCTTGAACAAGAATCATTCAATGGAAGGATATTTGCTTAATATAAATTGAGGGATTTTTCGCGTAATTGGCAACCAATTTATTTATCTTTGTTAGGTCTCATCATCATACACCCTTAAGCATGCTTCTAAAACATCATAAAGCGCGTAAAGTAAATTAATAGTGATATGCGGATGGATATATAAACAACTTGTTCCTAGAACAAATCACTCTCTTTCCTCTCCCCGCTAGCACTATTCTACTCTTACCCAATTACATAATACAATAAGAGAAACCTCATTTACATTGAGGGGAATTAGGTGAGAAGAGAATACAAAGAGATAAAGAGATAAGGCTGGACACGCAGGTCCAATTTATTAATTCCAAATTTACAATAATTTCTAAAATTACCCTTTCCCTTCTAATATCCATCCGATATACACTATTCATTCATCACATACATATATATTCAAACAAGACATGCCTTTTACAACCAATCTAATCCAATTAATTAGTCTTTATTTAATGATCATCCAATGTTCAATCAACGGTTTGATTTTGTGCGAGTCCAACTCGTTGAGAATAAGTACACAAGGTACGAATTCAAGAATTATATCGAACTACTCGTTAAATCCAATTTAAGCCGTATTCAATATTAATTTTATTTATTTAATTCCAAATTAAATATTTACACTTTTAATGTGCTTTTAAAGATTAGATTCTAAATCTTATCCTATTGGGTCTCAAAGTTCAACTAACATCCAATGTTAAATTTAATTCAAGTCAAATGGGCTTTCAATTGATTTATTAAGGCTTGGGCTTTGGTCAATGTGGGTCAAACCCAATTACCAAGCCCAAATAAGGAATCACCATTAAATGCCATAAAACCAATTTTAAGCCCATAAGGCCCAATTAAATTTTTAAAGCCCATTATATTATATTTGGACTTAATGGAGTGATTTAGGCCCAAATTGGATCCAATCCTTTTGGCCCAAGTCTACTTGGTCCAACCAACCCCATTATGCCCAAATACAATATTAAAAGCCCAATTCACCAATTAAGCCCATTTATTAAATTTTAGTATTCCAAATTTTAAAATTCAATTGATTAAAGTGTAATTGCATGATTAATTCATTAAATCAAATATTTCAAAAATACCAATTTAATTCATTATTCATCAATTGTTCAAAACACATGTCTAACATTTATTTGAACAAAAAAACAAGTCCTTTAACATGTCATGTTGTATTCGGCCAGAGAGATTTTTGCGGTTCGATTTGTTTTTCAATCCAATTGAATCACACATCCAACATACATATAGATTTTAAGTCATCTAATGAACTAAAAGCAAAAATTCAACATATAGTGAAAAGGCCTAAATTTTCGGTCAAGCATCAATTTTAGGGAAAAATCATCCAATGTATTTTTCTCAAAATTGAACATGTATCACATCAAATATCATACATTTAATCATGCTAAAGTTATCCAATAAACTTATGCATGAAAAATTCCAAATCATCAAATGACCTATACATTCGGCCAAGACACCAATTTTGGGGAAAAATCATCCAATGCATTTTTCTCAAAATTATCCATGTATTATATCAAATATCATACATTTAATCATGCTAAAGTTATCCAATAAACTTATGCATGAAAAATTCCAATCCATTGGAAGCACCTCCACATTCGGCCAAGACAACATTTTTGGGAAAAAATCATCCAATGCATTTTTGTTAAAATTGATCATGTAATATGTCAAGTAACATACATATAAGCATACTATAGCATCCAATTCCACAAGAACATGCTTCAATCAATTTTCCCCAAATTATTCCTAATGTATTTCATGCTTAAACCTAGCTCAATGATACCATTGTTGGTTTCTATTATATGTCCCAAGGAAAGTTTAAGCATATGAAATACAACATTGAATATATATATTAAAAGATGAAGTATGGCGGAATCATACTTACAAAGCTATTGTGATGAGAAATGATGAAGAAAAATCTTTGAATCTCCAAGCTTCAAGTTTCGGCCAAGGGAGGAAGAAGAGTAGAAGCTCCAAACTTTGTGTATTCCAAGCTCTTTGATGGTTTCCCTATCACCTCCTTTGATCCTTCAATGTGCTAGCAAATGGAGAAAAGAAAATCAAATCTTCTTTGCCCTAATGGAAGTCACGGCATTGTGAGAGAGAGAGGAGAGTTGTCTTAATTTTTGTTACAAAAATCAATTTATATTTATGCCATAATATTTATTAAATTAATAATAAACTTATGACACAAATCATGCAATGGCTTAGAGTGTCAAACACTCAAACTCCATGCAAAACCATTGAGTGTATTATACACTATCACCATGCAATGTATTACCAATTAAATAATGCATATAATGACATGTGTCATGTGGGCCCCACACGTTTCCAAATGAAAGTGGGCCCACGTGCACTCACGCGTTCGGGTTCGATATTTCCGAAATACCGAACTTACGTCGCGACGCTAATTAAATCGAATTTAAATAAATAATTGCGCCTAGCGAAATTATTATTTACGTCGCTAACGAATTAATTCTAAATTAACTCGTTTTCCCGAATTAAAATCTAATTTTAATTTCGCGTCGAAATCGAATTTCGATTATTATATCGAATATAATAATTTTATCGATTAATTCTGAATTAATCGTTCTCTCTCTAAATAAGGCACTTTATCCAAGATAAAGTTTCTCCGCAATTAATCCAAGATTAATTAAGTCCGAATCAAATATCATAGGTGAATCTTCAGGAAGCGATCCAAGAGATCTTCGGATATGTTGGCAGTAAATACGGTCGTCGGATAATCCGAACACGTATGTACCTCGTACTACGTTCTTACCGATTCACAAGACAAGGTTGGCTTCTAGCAAAGCGCCATGCCCACCCAATTCTCCAGAAATATTCTTACTGAATATTAGATCTATATCAAGCGTAGTATACCGTAGTATTGCGTACATCGATCCAGTATCGGACGACCACATGTTAGGCCTGGGGCTGGAAATGTGTCTGCCCCGTACGAAACATATATCGGACATCAAGCAACTAGTCTCTTTAAATCGGACAATCCTGACCTGGTCATATTGTCCCGACGGTTGCAACCTTTTATAGAGTACTAGTTCTGTGTCCTGCGTGATCATCACCTCCATATGTCTGAAGTGATACTTCCATCTCGACATCACATCCAGTACACTACGATTCTCGATAAACCCAGAAGAGGTGTACACAGAACCGGTTAAGGTCCCCCACCACCAAAACCAAAGTTTACCGATTGTCGCAAGTACTAGCGATGTAAGTCTCAGGTTAAGACCATACACTACAAGAAATTACAGTTTTAGCGACGGAATTTAGCGACGAAATATTCCATTTCAAAATGTAGCGACGGAATTGAGACGGAATTGAAACGGATAATGATATTAGGGACGGAATTTAGCGACAAAAAAATTTCATCTCTAAATTAGAGACGGAAATGAAAATCCGTCGCTAATTAGAGACGGATTACTATTCCGTCGCTAATTTTGTTTAGAAACGGAATTTTTCCGTCGCTAATCTGTCGCTAATTAGAAACGGAATTCAAATTCCGTCTCTAATTAGAAACGGAATTTCAATTCCGTCGCTAATTTTAAATTTAATTTTTATTTTTATTTTTTTATTAATTAGAAACGGAATTGTTCCGTCGCTAATTAGAAACGGAATATCAATTCCGTAGCTAATTAGAAACGGAATTTCAATTCCGTTTCTAATCTTTAATTTTTATTTTTATTTTAAATTTTTTTGTTAATTAGAAACGGAATTTTTCCGTCTCTAATCCGTCGCTAATTAGAAACGGAATTCAAAATCCGTCGCTAATTAGAAACGGAATTTCAATTCCGTCGCTAATTTTAAATTTCAATTTAATTTTAATTTTTTTATTAATTAGAGACGGATTACTATTCCGTCGCTATTTTGTTTAGAAACGGAATTTTTCCGTCGCTAATCTGTCGCTAATTAGAAACGGAATTCAAATTCCGTCTCTAATTAGAAACGGAATTTCAATTCCGTCGCTAATTTTAAATTTAATTTTTATTTTTATTTTTTTATTAATTAGAAACGGAATTGTTCCGTCGCTAATTAGAAACGGAATATCAATTCCGTAGCTAATTAGAAACGGAATTTCAATTCCGTTTCTAATCTTTAATTTTTATTTTTATTTTAAATTTTTTTGTTAATTAGAAACGGAATTTTTCCGTCTCTAATCCGTCGCTAATTAGAAACGGAATTCAAAATCCGTCGCTAATTAGAAACGGAATTTCAATTCCGTCGCTAATTTTAAATTTCAATTTAATTTTAATTTTTTTATTAATTAGAGACGGATTACTATTCCGTCGCTAATTTTGTTTAGAAACGGAATTTTTCCGTCGCTAATCTGTCGCTAATTAGAAACGGAATTCAAATTCCGTCTCTAATTAGAAACGGAATTTCAATTCCGTCGCTAATTTTAAATTTAATTTTTATTTTTATTTTTTTATTAATTAGAAACGGAATTGTTCCGTCGCTAATTAGAAACGGAATATCAATTCCGTAGCTAATTAGAAACGGAATTTCAATTCGTTTCTAATCTTTAATTTTTATTTTTATTTTAAATTTTTTTGTTATTAGAAACGGAATTTTTCCGTCTCTAATCCGTCGCTAATTAGAAACGGAATTCAAAATCCGTCGCTAATTAGAAACGGAATTTCAATTCCGTCGCTAATTTTAAATTTCAATTTAATTTTAATTTTTTTATTAATTAGAGACGGATTACTATTCCGTCGCTAATTTTGTTTAGAAACGGAATTTTTCCGTCGCTAATCTGTCGCTAATTAGAAACGGAATTCAAATTCCGTCTCTAATTAGAAACGGAATTTCAATTCCGTCGCTAATTTTAATTTAATTTTTATTTTTATTTTTTTATTAATTAGAAACGGAATTGTTCCGTCGCTAATTAGAAACGGAATATCAATTCCGTAGCTAATTAGAAAGGAATTTCAATTCCGTTTCTAATCTTTAATTTTTTTTTTATTTTAAATTTTTTTTGTTAATTAGAAACGAAATTTTTCCGTCTCTAATCCGTTGTTAATTAAAACGGAATTCAAAATCCGTCGCTAATTAGAAACGGAATTTCAATTCCGTCGCTAATTTTTAAATTTTATTTTTATTTTAAATTTTTTTGTTAATTAGAAACGAATTGTTCCGTTTCTATTCCGTCGCTAATTTTTAATTTTCACAATCCCCCCAAATTTTATTTCTTTCGGCTCCATTTTTTTTTTAAAAAAAATAGAGACGGATTTTCCGTCTCTAAATGGAAACGGAATATCTATTCCGTCGCTATTTTTGTCAAATTTCAAAAATTTCCCACCTTGTGAAAATTTCAAAAGTATACAAAATTTACAAATTTTCCCGCTTCTCTTAATTTTTTTCCTCTATATATACATCATAATCTTTTTAACTCTCAACTCCAATACACCATCCAAAATTTTCTTACTCAATTTCATATACCATCAAATTTTTCATTACCTCAACTCTCATTATCAATTTCTCATTTTTCTTATCCCCTCTTTTAAAATTTCTTAAGAAACAAAACTGGACGTTCGTAAATGGATGGTGGTGTGTCGAAGCTCGCGGTGGACATTACGGTATCTTGTATAATTTAAGATGTATATATAACAATTAAAAAAATCCACTTTTTTAAAATTTTATACCATTCAAAATTTTTAAAATTTTCCCTTATCTAAAATTTAAAAATTTCATATCTCTACAATTTATAAATTTTTCATATCTATATAATTATTAAATTTCCAACCTCTCTAAAATTTAAAAAAAATTTCCTTTCTAAAATTTTAAATTTGTTCTTTTCTAAAATTATAAAATTTTTTCATTTCTAAAATTTTAAAAGTTTCATATATTTTTAAAATTTTAAATTTCCCTGCCTCTCTAAAATTTTAAAATTTTCGTTATATAGCTACGGAATAGCTACGGAAATATTCCGTTGTTAAATATTTTCAAAATTTTAAAATTTTTAAATTTCCCGCCTCTCTAAAATTTTAAAATTTTAATTTTTTTTCAAAAAAAATTTATAGCTACGGAATAGCTACGGAAATATTCCGTCGCTAAATATTTTTAAAATTTTAAATTTCCCGCCTATCTAAAATTAAATTTCAGTTTTTCGTTTAATTTTTTTTTTTCAAAAAAATATAGAAACGGAATTTCCGCGCGCTAAATAGCGACGGATGGAAATTCCGTCTCTAATTAGAAACGAAATTTTCCGTTGCTATTTAGCGACGGAATACTAACCGTCGCTAATTAGAGACGGACATTCTGTCGCTATATAGAGACGGAATTTCCATCCGTCGCTAACTTTAGCGACGGATGATATATTTCCGTCGCTATTTTTTTTTGCGACCAACAAAATAGAGACGGAATTTTTCCGTCGCTATTCCGTCGCTAATGGCCAATTAGCGACGAATTAGCTACGGATTTTTTCCGTCGCTATTTGGCAGTTTTCTTGTAGTGATATACACCTAACCCTGTGGCGGCCTCCCATAGACACGCAGACATACTACCAATGGGATTCCGCGGGTCTATCCAGAGCGAAGCTGTTTTCCGTACCATCGGTAAAACACAACCTCCTATCGCACTTGCATAAGTATCCAATACTTAAATATATGAGAACTATGCCGTTGTGCCCTCACAACGTGCACAAGCGCAATACTAGTCTATTCCGCATTATCGATGTCTGATCTCGATAATACTCCGACTAGGATATTTAATGATTAAACCTTTATGGATTGATACTGTCTCATATCATCTCAATCCGGTATTAATCATATGGACTTTCGCCATTTATATATCAAAGTAAATAATATTACAAAACGGCAAAAGGCAATTTCATTATCACATAGTTAATTTTGTACAATAATACAATATCATTTACAAACAGTGACGCTATGGGACATAATGTCTAACCGTGCATGGGTTTTGAATAAGGAAACAAATCAAATTAATGCATGTGTGTGGTATTTGATTTAAATAGTTTAGGCAAGGATATTTGTATTTTAGGTGGGGAATTATATTAAATTGGTGTGTAATATTTAAATTAGGAATATGTTTATTTGATTTGATTTTTTTTGATTTAATTGGTTTTTAATTGGTTTTAATTTTAATTTAATTTCAATTGGTTTTGTTTTAACTTTAATTTAATTCAATTGGTTTTAATTAATTTTTTAATTTGTGAATTTAATTTAATTAAGATTTCAATTTAATTGGTTTCAATTTAATTTAATTTGTGAATTTAATTTAATTAAGATTGGTTTCAATTTAATTGGATTTAATTTAATTTCATTTCGATTTAATTGGGTTTGACTTAAAATTTGTGACATGTGTTTTAAAACGGAGGTCCAAAAAGTGAACCCGAAGCTAATCCAGCGAATAAGATCTAACAAAATACCGATTCCCTTCCGACGACCGTTTCCCACAGCTTCCGCGACTTAAAAGGTAGTGCCTCTAAATGAGACTCATCATCGGGTCTCACATGCAAAAATGCAATGCCTACAGTCGGCCCCACTTTGATGGGACTTGTGCAGTGTGTGACAATGACAATCCTATCTAAGTTTATGCAATGCATTTTTACTTACATGGCTCGCCAGCTGCCACCTGACTTGCCTGCTGCTCCGCTGAGCTGATGATGCAGTGGACCTCGATCCTGGGACGCATCCCAATAACTACAACTGATGTGTGGGCCTCGACCCTGGGACGATTCCCCAAACTGGAACTACATTGGACCTCGATCCTGGGACGCATCCCAATAACTGCAACCGACAACGAGGGTCTCGACCCTGGGACGCATCCCAATACTGCTGACAAAATGGGCCTCGACCCTGGGACGCATCCCAAAAACTAAAGGTGTAGGGGGCAACGGCCCTAGGATACATCCCGATAACTGCAACCAAAAACGGGGGCTCACGGCCTTGGGACGCATCCCGATAACGTTGCCAAAATGGGCCTCGACCCTGGGACGCATCCTAAAAACCAAAGGTACAGGGGGCCAACGGCCCATGGACGCATCCTGATAACTGCAACCGACAACGGTGGCTCACGGCCTTGGGACGCATCCCGATAATGTTGCCAATGTGGGTCATAACTCTGGGACGCATCCCCGAAACTGCTGATATGATGAAGTGGGCCTCAACCCTGTGACGCATCCCCAAACAACTGATAAAATATGGGCCTCAACCCTGGGACGCATCCTCAAAACTGCTGATACTGATGGAGTGGGTACAACTCTGGGACGCATCCCCAAACTGATACTAATGATTATACTGAATGTGGACCTCAAACCTGGGACGCATCCTCAAAACTGCTGATACTGATGTGGGCCTCGCCCCCTGGGACGCATCCCCAAAACTGATACAGATGCTGATGTGGGCCTCGCCCTCGGGACTCATCTCTGCAACTGATACTGATGCTGACGTGGGCCTCGACCCCGGGACTCATCCCCAAAACTGATACTAATGATGATGTAGGCCTCGGCCTTGAGACTCATCCCTGAAACTGATGCTGATGGGGGCCTCGACCCTGGAACTCATCCCTACAACTGATACCGATGATGACGTAGGCCTCGGCCTTGAGACTCATCCTTGAAACTGATGTTGATGTGGGCCTCGACCCTGGAACTCATTCCTACAACTGATACTGATGATGACGCAGGCCTCGGCCTTGAGACTCATCCCTGAAACTGATGCTGATGTATGTGTGGGCCTCGCCCCAAACCGGTACTGATGTGGGCCTCGCCCCCAAACTGATACTGATGTGGGCCTCACCCCTAGATTGATACTGATGTGGGCCTCGCCCCCAGACTGACACTGATAAAGATGTGGGCCCCGCCCCCAAAGTGCCATACCCGGCAAGACTGATTCTGATAAAGATGTGGGCCTCGCCCCCATAGTGCCATACCTGGCAAGACTGATTCTGATAAAGATGTAAGCCTCGCCCTCAGAGTGCCATACTCGCAAGACTGATACTGATAAAGACGTGGGCCTCAACCCCCAGAGTGCCATACCCGGCAAGACTGGTTCTGATAAAGATATGGGCCTTGCCCCCGAACTGTTACTGATATGGGCCTCGCCCCAAAACTGATACTGATATGGGCCTCACCCCCATGCTGATACTGACATGGACCTCGTCCCAAACTGATACTGATATGGGCCTCGCCCCCGGAGTGCCATACTCGACCAGACTAATAATGATAATGTGGGCTTCACCCCCAGAGTGCCATACCCGGCAAGACTGATGCTGATGCTAATGTGTCATTTTAACATATTAAATTGCCTCTCATGAGATAATCCTGATAGCTAGACATATTTTCGTCCTCAACGAATGCTTTCGCATTGAAACCTATGAACCTTCAAAGTACTTGATACACTCAACTCCGATCCTCTGAATAGGTGATCTGAACTAGACTCATAGTGTGTATGTGCCAGGCTTTTTCTAGTTTATTCCTTAAGTGAACTAACTCGATGATTTCATTTTGGAGAATCGGATCGGTGGGTCTAACCAAACTGGATGACTCGATCACACTCTGTGATTACTTCGTTATACTCAATATGATATGGTCTTCTTCTTTTTCTTGTCTCTTTCTTTTCATTCTTTTCATCAATTTTTTTATGACACACCTACCCTTTAAGGTAACATTTCTCCTCATTGTGGTCCTAATACTCGCCCATGGGTAGCTTCACGCTTATCGGTTATAGGCGGTCTATTTTTCTTTTCTTTTCAGAGACTTTCTTTGTTCCCCACCATATCATATATCGTAGCATAAGTAAACCAGGGTGGACATCCAGGAAAATGGTCATTCACCGATCCATCATCCCTTCGGCAAGTCATCTTGCCAACCATTCAGGTTTCCACTGTTGAGATCCCGTAATCAAGTGCTCACGAGTCCAACTGAGATCAATCCATTCAGAATATCGGACGAGAGCACGTCTCGCACTTATCGTCTCTAAAGCTTCTCCCTACAGCAAATAATGTCATCACCGGAAATATGTCTAACTATCAAAGATTTTCCTCTCATTTTTTTCTTTCTCCCCTCTTTTTTCTTTTTTTTTCACTCATTCCACAGAATTCTTCCATCATCTTCTGATAATGTGGGCTCCGCCCCTTGAGATCCATTCCCGAAACTCAAACTCATGTGGGCCTCAGCCCTGGGACTCCTCCCCAAAACTAGCACCAATGTGGGCCTCAACCCTCGGATTACTACCCGCATCTGAGACCAATATTGGCATCAGCCCTAGGATTATTACCCGAATCTGATACTACCTGCATGCATGCATGTGTTTCCTATCCCGTCGGGTTAGGTCTTCTGCTAATTCTCTTGGTGACTGCTCAGTCTCAGGCAAAATATTGCTTCAATTTATCAACATTGATCGGCTTAGTGAACTCATTCCCTTCCAAGTCTGACAGCCTCACTGCCCAATTTCCCATTACTGAACGACTATATTGTCTGTTCTACTTGCTTCTTCCAAAAATTCACCGGGTTCAAAATATCGCTGAGTATCATAGTACCAAGGTTGAATACTTTTGTCAAATATACTCATGTTGCAGAGACTCAGACAAGTTAACGAAATGAACATCTTTATTATCATTAAGAAAAGGTTCGAACAAATATACAAAATCAATGTCTCTATTAATAAATGCTGGATCACAACTGAATAAGATCTGCGAGACAAACATCTCCATAAATTGCAACTTTATCTTCCTTGCTTTCTTATTTCCTTCGACCATCAATTTCTCCAAGTACAGTAGTAGTTCTTCTTCCCATTCACTTCTCCCTTTTGCAACCCCATCTCATCACTGTCTGAGAAGTTTTCCCAAAGATCCTCCCTTTGCTTTATTTCACTTTTACCACTGTTGCCCCGTATCCCCGTGCAAGAAGTTTGATAGTTGTGGGTTTGGAAGACAAGATTTTCGGGTAGGCCGGAGTCAATCATGTGGGTATGTGGAGGTTTTCTGTGTATGTTGGCTTGTTCTTTTTCCGGGTCTGGTATTTTATGGGAGTCGATGAGGTCCTGGATCTCATGCCTAAGGCGGGAGCATTTGTCAGTTTCGTGGCCTCTTTGCCGGTGGTAGTGACAGTAAAGGTTTAGATTAAGGTAGCGTGGTACAGGGTTTGGAAGTGGTTTAGGTTTTAAGAGACTTAGAAATCCTTTTCTTTTCAGCTCTTCAAACACCTTTGACAAAGGTCTACCGAAATTGGAGAATTTCTTGTCCCTGATAGGGACGATCTCAGAATGAGGGAGTTTGGTCTCTGAAGGTTCCCCGAAGGTCTTTCCATTCTGATTGTACATCTCTCTATTATCGGCTATACAGAGTACGGTCAAACTGGCCACAACATTAGTCAGAACTTGCAATATCTCAATAATTCATGTTACTTTGGTCTCCAATTGATCCAGGCGGGATCCCTCGTTGGCTGACTCACTCATGTTGGCTGATGGTCTTCTGACAAGTCTTCCCCCAACCCAACGGGTATCTATGATGGCTTTTTTAGAACACAAGGGGTTAGCATGATGCGTGTATGCATGAGGTGCATGACATGTATGCGATGTATGGAATAAATAAGCTTATAAAAGAATTTGCACTAATTGGCCCATTATCATTTTAAAGTGTTCAATCGTATTATTGCGTGGTGTAAACTTGTCCCAGTTGAAAAGGCCCAACAGGTTTTACACTTCGTGATAACATAACAAAATAACTTCTAATGATAAAAGGCCTATACATAAAATGGCCCATCGGTATTTCAGAAGCCTTTGGCCCAAATGTCAAAGGACACGAACTTGTCCCAGTTTAAATGGCCCAACAAGTTCACATCTCTTGACAAAAGGTCCCATTGGATCGAAATAACGATGGTCTAAAATACAAGCATCAAATTCAAGCATAACATAATAAGTTCTACAAAGTGGCCCATTGACATTTCAGAAGCTTTTAGCCCAATTGTCATAGGATACGAACTCGTCCCAGTTTAAATGGCCCAACAAGTTCGCATTTCAGACAAGAAGCCCAACTGAGTCTAAATGACAATGGTCCCAAATACAAGCATAAAAAAGATAATGCAAGCATAAAACAATAATTTCTACAGAGTGGCCCACCAACATTTCAGAAGCTTTGGGCCTAATTGTCATAGGATACAAACTCGTCCCAGTTTAAATGGCCCAAAAAGTTCACATTTCTAACAAAAAGTCCAACTGCATCCAAATGAGGATGGTCCACAAGCACAAGGAAATAGTTGCTATAGGCCATACAACCCCGGTCTAACGTGGGTTCGTGGGAGTATAGATAAAGACTCTCGCTGGCGAAGGATTGCCCACAACTAGGTCTCCCCGCTCAAGGGTTCGAGCGACCAAGCAAGCACACCTTTTTTTATACCCTAAAGTACGTGCCAACAAGTCATAGCGTGTGGCTAACTGTCAAATGGATTTCTTGTTGCAGATTCCCCAGAGGGTGGGTGGAGCAAACTCTCTTAAATATGCAAGCCTCTTAAGCTCTTATCGCTTGGTGACACGAATAAGCAACAAGTCCTCCAGATTAGTATGTCACAATAGGCCAATGGTCATGATTATGTAGGTGCCTTCACAACTTTTCCTTATAGAAAGGTAGTGAATGAAGGAAGACACCAAACCATTACCTAGCCTTAAAATGCCTTTGATCAAACTCCCATTTTACCCACTGTAGACACGGTTAATTAAAGAATAAATCTAAACATCACAAGCCATTATTTCGAGGCTGATTCTCTATCCCTAGTGTAGTCGCCAGACTGTATGACACAGATGTTGGACGACGTTGTTCCGGGCTCGCGGCCCGGTTGGGAGTATGGAATAGTCCGCGGGGGAACTAAATTGGAGAAATAACGTGAAGTCGCCACCCGGTGTGAACCGGGACAAAGATTTAAGGCCTCACTCACCCCTTATAAGGGAGACTTCAAACCGTTGGCTTCGGAATGGTCCCTTACTTATTCCACTTGTAACAAAAAGATTTGTGCGATAATCTAACCAAGCCTAAGCAACATGTATTTCCAAGTGCACTATAATCCTAAGTTCACATGCATGAAAATAAATCCAATGACTAAGTTTGCATGCTTTCAAAAATAAATCATTACAACGGCAAGCATATAACTTCATAAGCATGTAAATTCATGAATACAGAAACACAAATAAATCATAGTGGTACTAGCATGCTGTAGACAACAGGAGCTGGGCGACGCTGTCCTAGGCTCGCGGCCTAGTTGAGAAGTGTGAAATAACATGGAGTCGCCACCCGGTGTGAGCCGGGAAAATGAGATTTAAGGCCGCACTCACCCCTCGCAAGAGAAGACCTCAAACCTTTGGGTTCGGAATGATCTCTTACTTTATGTCATCTTGTAATGTTTGTGATTTGTGCAATATTAATCAAAACTACTTAACATACATGTACAATGATAACTCAACCTAATTCACATTCATAAAAAATAAATCTTACATTTAAATTCACATGCTTCGAAAGTGAGTTTTCATAACATAACAAATACAAAAATAAACATGTGGGCCAGTAACTTGGCCACTATTAATGTAGGACCTCGCATACCCGATTAGACGTATCTGACGTCAACCAAATACGCTGCGTCCGTAACAGTAAAGTAACAAAGGGTGCCCTCAGGTCTTACCTTTTAATCGCTTTCCGGGAGTGCGTTTCACGGTGCCGGAAGGGTTATCTTTCCACTGTTCTTTCTGATTCGCTGCTTCCGCTGTTTTGTCCGGATTCGCCGTTTTCACTGTTTATGTCTGTTTTCAACGGATTCGATGTTTCCACTGTTTCACAGGTTCACTGTTTTCAATGTTCTTTCCGTTTGCGACGGGTCCGCTGTTTTTCATTCTGTTTTCACCCTTTTTTGTCTATTTTGCTCTGTTTTGTTCACGTTAATGCTTTCTTCCACTCTAAGTCTGTATGCGCTATTTTCACATCTAGGTGGCTATGTTTTGGTTGATTTTACATTCGGAGTTGGTCAGTGGCAGGCTGTTTGGGTTTGTTTGGTTACTTTGTTTGGCCGAGTTGAGCGGTATGAGTAGTCTAGGTTTGTGTCTGTTTACGTGTGCATGGGGTCTGCTCTCGGCAGTTTGTGTGGCTATGTGTGCGTGACTGAAGGGCTGGGCTGCGTGTGTGCTCACGTCCAGGGGGCTTGGCAGGGGGTGTTGGACGTTGTGTGTATGGCCGAGTGTTTGGGAAGTTTGGTGCGTGGATCTTTTTGTTCAGTTGGTGATGATCATGATATGATGATAAGGTGCAGTGAGCGTGGTGTGGTCAGAGGATGGTGTTCTTGGTTGATTGTGGTGAAGGTAGTCTATTGATGATGGTGCCGAGAGGTTCCAGGGCGAGAGGTTGGAGATGATGTGCAATGGCCAGGCCGAAAGATGAAGACGTGGTGATTCTTGAAGGTTGGAGATGAGAGTTGATGAGGATGTCGAATGGTGAATGATTGAAGGAGATGCCGAGAGGTTCCAGGGTTGGTTTGCAGTCGTGGAGGGCAGTTTGGAGGGGCTGAAATGGGACCGTTTCAGGCGTGTTTGAGTGCTGCTAAAATGGTTGTTTTGCTGTTCCTCTAGGTTCACGTGGAGGCTGTGAAAGTTGCAAGTTTGTGGCGTGAAGGGGCTGTTGGCTAATGGGGCAGGTGTTGATCGTGGAGAGCTGAGTGCAATGTGAGGTGTGGCAAGCGCGAAGGTGGGCTAGCCAGTGTGTGTTAGTGATGAAGTTAGGGGCTGAATTGATGTTGGTAGTGAAGGGGCTGTTGGTGGTTATAAATTGCCGTCGTGTGTGTTCAAGAGAAAAGGAAGAGCTGTGTCAAGGAGGAGAGGCGATAGGGGGGTGAAGGACATGAATGGCAGAGTGACATGTTGATCAATTCAGGGCTGTGAGCTTTCAAGGCATGGGTAGCAAGTCAGTGAGTGTTCCTGGCGTTGAAGGGCCGTGTGGCGTGGGCAAACTCATGGCGTGAATCATGAAGAAGAAGGTGGTGCAGTTCGGTTCAATGGGGTGTCATGGTGATGCCGTGAATGAGCATGATCCAGGGGCTGTTGATGGTGGTGATGAAGTGTCGTGGGCTCCTTGCCGAGAATGATCAAGGTCAATAGCCCCTCTTGCAGTTTAAGTGATCATCATTAATTGGCTCTGTGGTTGATCTCCAGGTGGTGAAGATGATAGATCTATGATGATGATGCTGTGAGGGGTCTTCCCCGCTAAGAGATGATGAGATGTCGATGATTGATGATGATGAAGATTTGTTGTTCGTTGAAGGGGATTTTTGCGTGAATGAAGGGTTGATGATTGATCAAGTGGGGGAAAAAACAAAGGAATAAACGGTGGAGGATGGGATGGTCACATGGGCTCCTTGACAAAATGGTGATGATGATTGAAGATTTGTTGACAATTGGAGGCATTCACGTGAGGCATGGAGGGAAATTGGTTTGGTTAGGAAAGTGGGGGGGAATTGTTTATTGTTAAATTTGGTTGGTGAAATTGTTTAATTTTGTGTTTTATTTATTTGTTAAAATTGTTATTTTAATTGGTTGGTAATTTTTAATGATTTAATTTAATTCAAATTAATTTAATTGGTTGATGAATGGAAGTTGAAGGGTCACAAGCATGGAAAATTGGAGAGAGAGAATAGGTGCGAGAAAAAGCGAGGATAAGGTTCCGAGCGAATGATGATTTTGAAATGGAAAAGGCGACGATGAACTCGAAATAAAACAAGCGAATAAAAATCCACCAAAAAGTCAATTCTTGACTTTGCCCTTCCGACGACCGCTTCCCGCGACTCCCGCGACATAAAAGAGACTGCCTCCGTACAAGGCTAATCATTGGGCTGGTATGCAAAAATGCAATGCCTACACATGCGATATCAAAATGATGGTGAATATATAATTTCACAAATGCATTGTATTGGTAAACACAGAAGCGCAAATAAATAACATTTACACAATCAAGCATATTAAAGAGAAGTAATTGAGCACATAATACAAAGAGATAATTAAAGAAGCAATTCAAATGCATAATGTAAGAGATGACTAAAGTGACAACTATATGCTAATTTGAGCATGCATGATGTGATGCAGAAAATGACATTTAGAATTGACACGAACACGAACAATTAAGTGGTACGCGAAATTGTATCCCAAGTACAGACCGCACTACCGTCCATTCGGAATCGGCTACGAAATTTATGTTTGGGTTTCCATCCTATATACCACGAGAAATAATACCCAAATACTATCGTAACGTGGATACACGAGTGACAATAGATCAAGCTAAGACAAAGGTAGATGATGCAATCAATGGATGGAAGACGCGGAAAATATCGTGGTAAAGGTAGCCTTTCAGGCATTTTCTTCCCCAAAATGGAGAACATTTTAGCCCAACATAACAAGCCCATGCGCTTTTCATGACAATGCGTACAAAAATAAAGATAACTACATGGAACTTCGTAATGAATGCATAAATGAATTAATAATGTGCAAATGGGGTGAATGACATAATAAGAGGCGCGGTAAAACATCATGGTAAAGGCTTTTAACCCCTCGACATAGAGGACCTTTAATCCAACTTACCAAGTCCATGCGCAAATAACACAATGCATATACAAAGTAAAGACAACGATATCGGACTTCGTGTATCCGATTGAACATATCTCACATCTAATCGAATATACATTATCCGACACAGCAAAGCATCGTGGTAAAGGCTTTTAACCCATTGACTTAGAGGACCTTTAATCCCACTTACCAAGCCCATGCGCAAACAACACAATACATATATAAAAAGTAAAGACAATGATATCGGACTTCGTGTATCCGATTGAACATATCTCACATCCAATCGAATATACATCATCGGCGAGGCAAAGCATCGTGGTAAAGGCTTTTAATCCCTTGATTTAGAAGACCTTTAATCCCACTTACCAAGCCAATGCTCAAACAACACAATACATATATAAAAAGTAAAGACAATGATATCGGACTTCATGTATCCGATTGAACATATCTCGCATCCAATCGAATATACATCATCCGACGCAACAAAGTATTGTGGTAAAGGCTTTTAACCCCTTGATTTAGAGGACCTTTAATCCCACTTACCAAGCCCATGCGCAATTAACATAATGATATAAAAAAGTAAAGACAACGATATCGGACTTCGTATATCCAATTGAACACATCTTACATCCAATCAAATATACATCATCCAGCGCGGCAAAGCATCGTGGCAAAGGCTTTTAATCCCTCAACGTAGAGAACCTTTGATTCCACTTACTAACCATGCCTTTATCTCATCATTACATAAACAAATAACATGCGGAAATCAAGTAACGAATAATAAACAAATCAAAACAACATAAAACAAAATATGCGCCATTTGCTCAAGTGGTACGTGGAGTTGTATCCTGAGTACAGATCAAACTACCGTCCATTCGGAATCGGCTATGAAATTTATGTCCAGGTTTCCATCCTATATACCACTAGAGGCGACACATTTTTCATTTTATTCAAGGGCCACAACATACATCATTTCACAATACATGCATTTTCTATCTATTCAAGGGCCACAACATGCATCATTCCACAATAATCATGCAAATGAAACTCAATAAACAATAAAAATACAAATGAAAATGGATGTGAAAAATACCCTCAGGTCCAACCTTTTTACGTCGACTTTCGGAAGCGTGTTACAAGTTCGTCGGAAGGGCTAATAGTCCATAACTCTTTTGGTTCACTGGTTTAACATCTTAGCTCGCTGTTTTACTATTTTGGTTGCTGTTTTGAATCCGTTTTGCTGCTGTTTCTTGTCACGAATTAGGCTTACTATTTTGCGACTTTTAGGGCTAAGATGTGGACTGTTTTGGGTCACTGTTTTGGCTATATTTTGGGTGATTCTTGAACTATTTTACGGACAGTTTTGGGACAATTTCTGGACTTTTTTCAGGGTACATTTTCAGTGGTCAGAGGACTGTTAGTTGTTATTTATTTAGTCTGTCAGGGTGTGTGTTTGTAATCATCAGTGGGCAGGCTACGTGTTGAACGTGGGGACCTGAATGGCGTGAAGCTTATGGACGTGTGGAGGGTCAGTTACATTGGCATATTTGAGTTTGTTTGTGTGGAGGACGTGGCTTATAATGGCGTGTAGGGTTTTTAATGCAAGTGGAATTAACGTGAGACATGTGGTGAGTTGAAGCGGCGACGTGCGTGAAGGTTGGCAGGGGACGTGTGCGTTAAGGTTGCTCGTGATTGTGAGTGGAGGGCCAAGATTTAGGGTTCTTGAGTGTGTGTTGATGCCGTGAAGATTGAGTGCAAGTTATGTGCATTGAGTGTAGGCTTGCGGCTGCAGTGTGTGTAAAGGGAAGCTAACAACGTGAGGGGTGTGAAGGCTTGCGGATGCAGTGTGTGGGAAAAAGGCAAGGTTATTTTTATTCTCGGCAGTTGGCTATGTGCGTGTGATGTATGGGGGTTTCAACGTGTTGGAGGGAGACGTGAGGAGAGGTGGACTTACGTGAAGGCTTAGGGTTATTTTCTTTTGTGTGTCTTTTTTTTGTGTTAGCCGTGAGTGTCTTGGAGAATAGGGTTTTGTAATGCTTTATTTATAGTGAGAGGGTAGGGTTAGGGTTGTGCATAGTTTTTGAATAAAGAAACAAATCAAATTAATGCATGTGCGGTATTTGATTTAAATAGTTTAGGCAAGGATATTTGTATTTTAGGTGGGGAATTATATTAAATTGGTGAGTAATTTATTAAATTAGGAATAGGTTTATTTGATTTGATTTTAATTTGATTTAATTAGTTTTAATTTTAATTTAATTTCAATTGGTTTTAATTTAATTTAATTTGTGAATTTAATTTAATTAAGATTTCAATTTAATTGGTTTCAATTTAATTTAATTTTTGAATTTAATTTAATTAAGATTGGTTTCAATTTAATTGGATTTAATTTTTATTTCATTTCGATTTAATTGGTTTTGAATTAAAATTTGTGACATGTGTTTTAAAATGGAGGTCCAACAAGCAACCCAAAGCTAATCCAGCGAATAAGATCTAACAAAATACTGATTCCCTTCCGACGACCGTTTCCTGCGGCTTCCGCGGCTTAAAAGGTAGTACCTCCAAATGAGACTCATCATCGGGTCTCACATGCAAAAATGCAATGCCTATATTTCCATTTGCCCAAGACCCATTTATTTTGATTATTATACAAGCCTAGGCATGTTACTATATATTCTAAACATAAAACTCATAAAACATGCAAGGAACATAAAACTAAACATGCTAACTGTCATAAGAACTCTAATTAAAATAAAGAAAGAAAAAGACTTTCTTGAACCGTAGACTCCTCTAGTCCTCCCTCTGATCTATAAGCTTTTCTCGAACAAAGCAAGCTCTTCCACGTTCCAAAAGCCACTCAAGTGTGTGGCCTCCAAAGATGCACACACCAAAGCCAAAACTGAACGGCAGGACTATGCTTTGAGTGCACAGGTATTTTGCCCTTGGTTGTAGCCTAGGCAAATACCTCAAAACTTTTAACTCGGGTTACTATAGTCAACTAGACTTAAGGATCCTCAAAATAAGTGGCTTACTCTTAAAATTTAGGGTTGCTCACTTGTATAAACCCAAGATATGAAAAGTTTGGTGCAAAAATTTGTGAAGCATACTTTGGGTTTATATAGTGCTCCAAAGACAACAAAATTAATTAAGAATCTGATGTGGGATAAAGGTCAATTTAATCTTAGCATTGGATCTTAATTTATTGGTTTAATGAGATTATTAAACCATAATAAGAGATGGGTCGAATTGGAATTCAAAACAAATAACAAAAATAACAAAAAAAAAATTACTATTCACGTATTACTATTCACGTGAATAGTGATTTTTTAAAATCTATTTATTCTAATTCCCAAAGTGCCTCTATTGTCATTCACCAATCCCTAAGCCACTATAGAACCTCAAAAATGATCTGTTCAATAATTAAACACATTGAACCATTTATGAACAATTCCTACAACAATCATATATGTTGTTAAATATGTATTGTGCACTATTAACCATTGATTTCGACTTTGTTGTGTGTGACTTTTTGGGTTCCCCTCAAGTTTGACATAAAATGTATCGTGATAATTTAATCGAACATAAATTATCCTCCGATCAGATGGTCGTTCGATTTCAATGACCAAGGTTGACATCTAGCAACATGCCAAGGCCCCCAAATGAGAAGGAAAGATATATATACTCATTCTGTATGAGATTTACATATGATACGGTCCCTCGCCTCACTGTATCCCCACCTATTGACCTATGGTACAGAAAGTGTCTACGCATATGGTCAAAGGTATGTTGTTGATAGTGTCATGAATCGTGATGAGTGGTAATTATATCACTATTTCCCACTCATTTAACCTAATAGTTTGTATATTTTCTCGAGTTTTATGAACGTTTTGATGTGTTTTTATTTATTTTGCAGATACAAATATTATTAGGACTTAATAGAATCAACTCAGGGCTAAAATGATGAAATTCGGAGAAACAAATGTCAAAAACGAAACTTTACTGTACGTGTCACGAAGTGCAGTCCTAAATTCCAATTTTGTGCATGTTTGGTATTTGGCCATAACCTTTTCATCCGGTATCCGATTGAGCTGATTCAAGTTGTAGATTAAAGAAGACTCAGAGATCTACAACTTTGAAAGTTTATATATTTTCGAATTCCGAAGATTTTAAGACAAAAATTAATGAATAATCCAATGTATTTTGTGTAATTACTAAAGTCATTATCAAAAAAATAAAAAAAATGGAAAATGACAATTTATAATTGTCAAACTTCCACAAAACATGCTTGCATGTTTGGTGGAGTGTTTTGTGGATTGTCTTGTGGCATGTTTGGTGGAGTGTTTGGTGGAGCAATTGGTGGAGAAATTGGTGGAACCCTTAAATTTTCTTATAAATACTAAGCCATTTCATTTGTAATTCTCATGTTTTCCTTAGGTTTTTGTAAGGAATTTTAAAATTGCATATTGTGTGTTTATTTTTAGTAATTTAATTTATGCATTTTTATTTTCAGTAATAGTAGTAGTTTCTTTTTTTTTCTTTTCTTTTATGTTTTATAGTTAGATTTCTGCTGGGGGAAGGTTGAAGCTTTTATTATTTTAGTTTAGATCAATCTCCCTTAATTATAATATGAAAATTATAATTTAACATAAAATTTTATACCGCCTTAATGGCTGGTTTTATTTATTTGACATAATGTAACACCGCCTATATGGCCGGTCTTTATGTGACAGATGATTACCGCCAATATGGCTGGTTTATGGACAAATAATGATACCGCCATTATGGCTGGTTGGACTTAATTAAAATCTGACTTAATGAGGATACCACCTATATGGTCGGTTGGTAATATCACGGATAATTTATGTATTAGAATAAGGGAGATTTATAAATTAGACATAGTAAAAGTGGAACCCCCAGCCCCCCATCATCGACGCGCATGGAACAGTTCCATTGCGACTTTGTGAACAATCACTTGTTCTTAGTTCTCAAACGATTGTCTCAATCGCGTCATCATACTATACGAATCTAGCATACCATAGTATTGTTTTTTGAGTTTCGGAGACAGTGAACTAAAGATGTATGATTTAACCCTTAAATCATCATCCTTCCAAGTTTCAAAAACTTGGTGCTCCTCCTCCGTAGCGTCCGCACCCACGGGAAGGGGCAACGGACCCTCAAGAACATATCCCAGATTTTCGAAATCGAGGACAATCCTCAAATCCAATTCCCAGTCAGCGAAGTTCTCAGCGCCTTTAAGTTTGTTGGCATCAAGCATACTCGCAAACTGATTTGTGGATTGTGCCGCCATCGCCAATCTATCATATAGATCACGAAAAACGATTAGCAGAAATTAATCAGTTTCATATAATATCAAAAGCATAAACTAGATCATGGATTTTTAATCTAAAAATGCCCCTCCCTCTAAATCATGCAATACTGTAATCCCCAAACAGAATACAAAGATTTAATAATTAAATTAAATACAAATAATGAAAAGTGGATCCCGTGAATATATTTCAGCTCACAGATGAGGCACGGTCTCGCCTACGTATATTCATCAGGTAGACAACTCATTTGTCAATCACTCAATAGTGACTCCTGGGTTTCCGGTCCTAGTCGTTTCTCGTTGTCGCTGCGAAGGCAAGCCCTCAAGGAGACGTACCAAGGTTAAAATCGTCAATGATAAACTCAAGTTACTTACGTAATCCTGACAGCTAGGGAACATTCAGAATTCCGCTTTCGCTTTAATTTATCTAGTATCTTATATACATCCGGTATAAATAAATCTCTATCGGCTACACCCTCACAGCAGAGGCACGGTCTAAGTGTCATACACCCTAAATCTAACCAAATTAGATTATAATAAGCATGTATAAAGTCAAGAAAACATGATTAAACATTGATTTAATAAAGGCTAATCATTTTAGGGGGCCTAGAATTAGACTCGCTCTGATACCATTTTGTAGGGGTTTTAGGGGCTAAATCCGGTAACGCAGCGGAAACTGTGGAAAATCAAATTTTTCGATTTCAAAAATCATATTTATTTAATTACCCAATAATCAAATTATGAAATAAAATTCAATAAATCAAATTTAAGTGAATTTACCGAATTGCCTTTACACTTGGTATTTTGTTCATTTTAGTCCGAAATTGTTCAAATATATTTTGGATGATTCTAAATCATTTCTAAGATGAACTTAGCATGTTCAAAATATCAAAACACCAAAAGCAACAAAATCCCCAAATTTCACTTATTGGCCGTGAGCCTCACTAAGGTTCCAAATTTAACATTTTGTGATTTCATGCTTCAAGACACATCCAAATAAAATCCAATCAACATGAAACTTTATATGCATCATATACACATCCTTATACACAACATAAATGAAAATCCCCAAATTTGGACAAGGTCTTAAACCCTAATTTTTCAAATTCTTCAAATTGAACAAATTAGACCAAATTGGTTAAATCAATTACCTCAATCATGTTTCTTTCATCCAAACAAAGTCTCAACACAATGAAACAACTCAAGATCAAATCTAGGTCATTTAAGAGTGGGTCAACAACTCTAGATTAGCAACAAAGTTTCCAAAACCGTAAAAGAATACTTATAACTACACTAGTCACAAGTTTCCTCCATTATACATGCTCAACACTTTCACCAAACATTTATCCATACAAAACACAAGGAATAAAGAATAGAAAAACTCAATAACATCACAAGATGTTGCCCACAACAAGAGGAACAAATTATTCTCTAATGGAAGGTTGGAAATACTTACTATTTTCCAAGCTTTTCCTTGATTTTCTTTTCTTTTCTCTCTAACTTTCTTTGTCTTCTTTAATGGAGTTTAGGTTAGAAATTTCATTTTGGTTAATTTACAAATGAAATGAAAAACAATATATACTTGTATCATATTAGCCTTGTCCGAATTTGGCCAAGCAAATACAACAAAATTAATTTCAATTTCATTTGCAATTTCATTTAATCAACTTGTTAAAATATCTAATAAACACTTTAAAGATATTTCTAATAAGTCAACAAAGGCAACTAAGCCTTAATTAAAAATAAATATCCAAATCTTAATATATTTATATTTAGTTAATTTAATCATTTAACAATTAAATAATTAATTAATTAATTAAATACAAATATATTAAATATTTGTATTATATTTACATTAAATATTAAATACATATATACATTTATGATATTAGTCAAATATCTCAATTTGACTATTAATTAATGTGTATTTAAATTAATCAAGTATTAAATGTAAATACACAATAATTAAGGAAATGACTATCGGGTCCCTAAGCATGTATTTTGCGTTTAACCTTTAAACGACTTTATAAATAATCAATATTATTTATAAATGTTGCTCTAGTGCTCTACGAGTATATTTCATTATTGAGACTCTCTAGATTCAGGTATATTGGTCACGAAATCCAATTTCGTGTCCATAATATATGCACCCGTAAATTATGACGATCACGGATAATCTCGCTGAATCATACAGGTCGAGGTCATGGCAAATGTATAATTCCTCTGTCACAGGTATCCGGATAAATCCCAGAGATACAGATGTAATCGTCAAATCTATATGGGGATTATCCAGTCGACTATTCTATTAGCAATCTCTAAAAGAATGTTTAGAACTAGCTTTTAAACTTTACCACGGGCCCATGGTTTTATCTGATTGCTAATCATATGGACTACTTATGCTCTGGTACACAGAACTGACGGATCCTATCTTGATACACATAGGACACCCTGAGGATCTATCTACACCCAACGAACAGGCGGAGGTCTGATCTAAATAGATCGGTGACGTGACTGCCGTCTAAGTGTAGAAGATGTCTCATGTGCCCACAATGGCATCTCAAGTCTAAGAATCACAAGTGCTACTCAACCCGAGAAGATTCTTATTGACGCTGGTGTACCATCCATTAAGAATCTTCGGTGAGTCGTTAAGTGTTTATCCGCTATAAACACTTACAGGTCTATACTAGTCTCCAAGACTTATGGTACATTGAGAAACCATTGGAATAATATATTACAGTATACGACATGTACCGGTCTCAACGGGTTTACTATACTGACCAAGTAGTGTAAACCTTGACCAAGAGCTGTCTGAGAATGACAATGTCATGATACTTCTCAATGTCCGTTGCGACGCTTTTGCAACTGTACCATGACTAATCATTCTAAGGTCATTACGTCTTTACCATATAGAAAGATATATTATATTACAGAAACTGCATATATTATTCATAATAATAATGTTTTAAAGGAGTATTTAAAAGAAATACAACCGGGAATTGGCGCTCTGAGCACCAACCCCAACAATTCGTTGGGTTTAGATAGATCCTCAGGGTGTCCTATGTGTATCAAGATAGGATCCGTCAGTTCTGTGTACCAGAGCATAGGTAGTCCATGGGGATTATCCGCCTATTCGTTGGGTGTAGATAGGTCCTCAGGGTGTCCTATGTGTATCAAGATAGGATCCATCAGTTCTGTGTACCAGAGCATAGGTAGTCCATATGATTAGCAATCAGATAAAACCATGGGCCCGTGTTAAATTTTAGAAGCTAGTTCTAAACATTATTTTAGAGATTGCTAATAGAATAGTCGACTGGATAATCCCCATAGAGATTTGACGATTACATCTGTAGCTCTGGGATTTATCCGGATATCTACGACGGAGGAATTATACATTTTCCATGACCTCGACCTGTATGATTCAGCGAGATTATCCGTGATCGTCATAATTTACGGGTGGATGAATTATGGACACGAAATTGGATTTCGTGACGGATATACCTGAATCTAGAGAGTCTCAATAATGAAATGTACTCGTAGAGCACTAGAGCAACATTTATAAATAAAATTGATTATTTATAAAGTCGTTTAAAGGTTAAACGCAAAATACATGCTTAGGGACCCGATAGTCCTTTCCTTAATTATTGTGTATTTACATTTAATACTTGATTAATTTAAATACACATTAATTAATAGTCAAATTGAGATATTTGACTAATATCATAAATGTATATATGTATTTATATTAATGTAAATATAATACAAATATTTAATATATTTGTATTTGATTAATTAATTGATTATTTAATTGTTAAATGATTAAATTAATTAAAATATAAATATCTTATATTAGGATATTTGATGTAAATGATTAAGTTGCTTTTGTTGACTTTATTAAATATCTTTAAAGGTGTTTTTAGATATTTAATCAACTTTATCAAATGAAATGTTAAATGAAATTGAAATTAATTTTGTAATATATGCTTGTGAAATTCGGCCATTGGTTTTTTGTGCACAAGTATATATTTGTTTCATTTCATTTTCATTTGGTTAACCTAATACACTTTACCAAAAAGAAACTCCATTGAAGAAGCCAAAGGAAGTTTGTGAAAAGAAAGACCAAAATCAAAAAGCTTGGATTTTTAGTAAGTTTCTTGAACTTGCTATTAGTAAGGAATTTGTTCCTTAGGTTCTAGGCTTTAATAGATGATATTCTTAGGTTGTTTCTTTCTTTGTTCCTTGTGTTTTTTGTTGATGGAAGTTTTGATGGAGGTGTAAAGCATGTGTGATGAAGGAAATGTATGACTATTGTAGTAATAAGCTTTCTTTTAAGGTTTTGGAAACCATGTTGCTAATCTAGAGTTGTTGAACCACTCTTAGATGACCTAGATTTGATCTTGAGTTGTTTCATTATGTTGAGACTTAGATTGGATGTAAGAATGATGATTGAAGTAATTGATTTAATGTATTTGGTCTAATTTGTGGAAATTGTAAAATTAGGGTTCATGACTAATTCCAAATTTGGGGCTTTTCATATATGTTGTGTATTTTTATGTGTATATGATGAATATAAAGTTTCATGTTCATTGGATTACATCTTGATGTGTTTTGAAGCATGAAATGACTAAGTTCACCAAATGGCACCCTTGTGAGGCTCTCGGCCAAATGGTTAGAATTTGGGGATTTTGGTTGTTTTGGTGTTTTGATGTTTTGAACATGCTAATTTCATCTTAGAAATGATTTAGAATCATTCAAAACTGATTAGATCAATTTCGGACTAAATGGACAAAATACCAAAGTAAGGGTGATGAGTGGTAAATCTACCACTATTTCCTTCTCATTTCACCTAATATTTATATAGTTTCTCGGGTTTTATGAAAATTTTGATGTGTTTTGTTGTTATTTTGCAGATAAATAAAGTTTGGAAAGCATTGGAGGCAATATGGGGCAAAAACGGACAAAAATGCGTCAACATGGATATTTTGGTCTTTAGCGCGTCGCGCCACCAAGCCTTCCGCGTCGCGACGTCTAAAATGCGCCGAAGAGTGCTAACGTGCACCGGGTCCATAAATCAGAATCTGAGAAAAGTTTGACTTTGCTAACATGCGCCGTGCCACGTGTAACCATCACAGCCGATCTGCTAACATGCGCCGTGCCACGTGTCAGCATCCTACGGTGCCGACAGTCATCATCGCCACGTGTGCCACGTGTCATCCTACATGTCTCCATGTCATCAGCCACGTCAGCAAGTCAACAAGTCAAAATGCCACCTGTCGTGCCACGTCATCATCATCCAATCAGGAAGTGACACGTGTCGCAATCCTACGGTGCCGACAGTCTATTTTCCCACGTGTCGCCACGTCACCGCCACGACAGCATCAATTATTGGATATCCTATCCTTATCTGACACGTGGCGGATAAGAATCTCAGCGACCAATCAGAAGCCGCCACGTGTCACAATAATTGAAGACCAACCACCGCGCCATGTGTCACCTTATCAGCTTATCCAGAATCTTCAAACCGGTGAACCAGAGCGTGCCACGTCGACAAAAGCCAGCGTCGCGACGCTGAGGACTTTGGCGTCGCGACGCTGGAAGCTTATCCGCGCCTATAAATTGAGCTCGAGATTTCAGATTTCAGTGCACCTTCCTCTCTCTTAAATTCTTTCTAAAGAGAGAGTTTCTCTCTCTAGATTCTTTAGTTTTTTTTATAGTTTTTTAGTTTTTTAATTTTTAGTTTTGTAAATAATTTTAATTACGTTTTGTGACAATAGTAATTTAATTTTTACTTTTTACTTTTTACAGTTTTTACTATTTACCATGAGGAGGTAACTTCTCCAGCTAGGGTGAAAAGTAATTCTTTTATTGTTACTATTTAGATTAATCTCCCTTAAAAATAATATATTCACTATTTAAAATCTGACTAATAAAGGATACCGCCATATTGGTCGGTTGGTAATTCATTTTAATCTGGTTTAAACCTGACTAATAAAGGATACCGCCAGATTGGTCGGTTGGTAATTTAATTTTGATTCCGCCTTTATGGCTGGTTGGACTTAATTTGACTTAATCAGGTTACCGCCTATATGGCTGGTTGGAAAAAGAATCACAAGTTTATATATTATTTTATGGGAGATATCTAAATTAGTAGTAGTAAAAGTAATTCTTTTTACCTTAGCATTTTATTTTATTGTAATTTATTTTTCAGCTTTTACTTTATGACTTTTACTTTTATGTTGTTACTAGCCCTAGTTATGTGTTAGTTATCTGGGGTTGTGATGAATTCTAATATCACCGGTTTATAAGGGGTTATTTTATAGTTTGGGTAATTTAAAGGTTTACTTATTAAGTCTTAGGCTTAATGCTTCTTGTTGTCTAATCACCAATAAGATTGATATGGTAAATCTAAAATGAACTAGACATAGGGATTTTAGATTTCAGCCTTAGACTTAATAGCCCACGATCTTCCTTGAGGATAGATAACCCTTTAATAGATTTCCTTACAGGATAGGAATATACCTGTCGGGCGGGGGTAGCCATAATTGGAACTTAATCTTAATGAATCCAGATAAGTTGGTTGACATAGACATATGATTCAATTGGGTTAAACTGGATATTTGTAGTTGACCATCGGAAGAGGATTTTACATAATTTAGTGTTCCAGGTTAGTAAACCGATTTATTACACAAACATAAAATAATCACTTCATCTTTTAAATGATATTAGAATGATTCACAACCCTAGATCTTTGTGTCTTTTTTTATTTTCCTTAGTATTTTATTTTATCTTTTTATTTATTTATTTAGCAAATCTACAATCAACCAAATCAATCAAGCAATCAATTCCATTCTCCCTTTAATTAGATATTTGTAAATAAATAGATTCAATATTTAATAACAATAGTAGGAATTAAGTCCTCGTGGGATCGATATTTTTATACTACTTGAATGATATGTGCGCTTGCGTTATACGTGTGTGTTTACACCGGTCAAGTTTTTGGCGCCGTTGCTGGGGACTTATATTTCTTGAGTTGTTAATTTTGAAGCTATCTAATTTACTTGTATCTAATTTTCTTTATTTTTATCTGTAATTTTTATTTCTTTCTTCTGTTTTTAGGTGATTGAACAAATGGAACATTACTAGGAGATTGAGAGATTACGAGCTTTACAAGAAGATACACCCCACATCTTGGAGCAGCAGTCCGGTTTTCGGAGGCCTGTTGTCCAGCCCAACAATTATCACTGGATGCCAGAACCAAGCAATACCACATTTGCTCAACATAACGAAATGGGAAGATGTGTAATATGTGATGGTAACCACCCGAGCGATCAATGTATATACCTTTCAGAGTGGCAGAATTTTCAGAATCATTCAAAGTATGAAAAACCATCACATTTTCCGTCTTATCCACCATCTATATGTGATTTTCATCAACAACTAGAACCATCAGAGGAAGATCAGTTGTTAAACATGCTCAAATATATGTTCGAGTTGGATGCAATGCTTGAAACAAGCCAGAATCAATTGGAAAGTATTCAGAGACAATCAGAATTCATTCAGAGGATGACAGATCAAATGAGACAATTCACATAAAACCAGAACTACATACCTCAAGAACCAGTTTTGGATGGCACTGATAAGCCTTCGAGTACCATTCATTTCACAATGACACTTCAACAGAGGAGGAAGCTGAGCAGTATCAATAACCAGAGGTATCAGTTCAGGAGCCCGAACCGGCAAAGTCTCAATTTGACTTTTATTATTCAGACTGTGACGAGGATGAAGCTGATATATTTTTACCAACTGCACCAACAACGGAAGATCAAACTTTCAATCCTCAAAATGAAGATCTTGGAGCATGCTTTACCATGATGTTTGAAGAAGATCTTCCTGAACCATCCATTCCAGTCATATCAGAGGATGAAGACCTAAAATCTGACATTTCTTTATATCCTCAGGTTGACAATTTTGAAGCATGTATTTCACAGATGACAGATGAAGAACTGAATACAGAAATTTTAAAAGACATCTGTGAAGAAAAGATTGAGCAAGAAACATAGCAAATGGAGGAGCAAATGTCTGACCTTAATAAAGATCCAGAGCATTCAGGAGAAACATCGCTGTTTTGGGGAGTACAAATCAAAGATATCGCCCAGAAGCTTGACATAATCGAATTTCCATTCAAAGTGAAGCATCATACGAGACCTCCTGATTTTCTTTCTTTCTTTGCAAGAACCACTGGAACAACAAGGAGTAAAAATGTGGCACGAGCACTGAATGAGACAAAACTCTTTTTGCCACTTTACCGTTGGAAGAGACCCTTCAAAAGCAATGCTCACGGGATTGTCTTTAATCGACATTCAAAACGACATTGAAACCTCCTTAACAGATGAATTTCAGTCACGTCTGGCTGAAGACGTAAAATTTAGCGCTAGCAGGGAGGTAACCCATGCAATTTGTTGTAATTTGTTTTCATATTTTGTGTGAACTTTTTAATTTTGTGTGTTATTTTTGTAGGGAAAGGCACAAACGAAGCATTTTAAGACAGAAGGAATTGTGTTTGGCAATCAAAGATGAGAAAAAATTCATTAGCGATGGCTGAATAAGGAATGAAATCTTGAGACACATCCTAATGAATTTATACTAAGCGAGTGGCGTATTGCGTACACAATTCCGTTGCCTTAATTATTGCTTTGATTCGCTTTTCTGTTGTAATTATCTTTATTTTCGTAGACAGAATCCAGACTTTTTGACCTTTCACGATTTCTTTTGTTGTTTAGCTAACAATCGTCCTTTGGAAGATACTTGTGCTATTATTACTCACCCTTTTTCAAGTACTATAAATTCAGCCCGTCATTGCACTTTTGAAGGCATCCAGAGTTAAAAAAAAATGGAAGCCACTTCAAGAAGACGAGTTGAAAACATCTGCGTGTTTTGCGGTAGTAGTGTTGGTACTAAGCCACAATACATAGAAGCAGCACAGGAATTGGGTCGAGTCTTAGCTGCAAGGAATATACACTTAATATATGGCGGAGGCAATCTTGGACTAATGGGGATCGTTTCAAAGGCTGTACAGGAGAGAGGCAGTCACATTTTGGGAATCATCCCAAAACCCTTGGCAGAGGCAAATCTTATTGAATCATCAAACAGAGAGGAATTGATCATGCCAGGTATGTCTGAACGACTGGTAGAAATGATTAATTGTGCTGATGCTTTTATTGCTTTGCCAGGTGGCTTGGGAACATTGGAGGAAATTTTTATTGTGCTATCTTGGGCGAACCTGAACATACACCAGAAACCGCTTGGACTACTCAACATTGATGGATTTTATGATTTTCTTTGTGTGTTTCTTGATGATGCTCGGAGAAATGGGTTCGTGTCAAAACCTTTAAAAGAACTCCTCTTTACTGCCAGAACTGCTCCGGATCTAATAAACCAGCTCGTAGCCTATGAACCACAAGTTGACCCTATCCTTTCAAAGATAAATTGGTCCGAGGACGATCGTGATAAGAGGCGTAGGATTAATCTGGATCTTAACCTTTAATTTCTTGTAGAATTTCAGCTAACCAGGTATTATTTTCTAAACTCTTCTTCTATTGTTTAAGACATTGGGGACAATGTCTCATTTAGGTTTAGGGGAGGAAATTAGTTGATTTGTACCTTGTTTTTAGTTTGCGTGTTGTTTTTATTTTTAGTCCAATTTTTTTCGAAAAATAAAAAAAAATTGAAAAAATTTCAAAAATTACAAAAATATTTTGTGTTTTTGTGTTTTTATTTTGACTAAAAATGTGAAATTGGTAAGAGATAGCCGAGTAAGGAGTTTCCACTTCTGAGACGTATTTCAAACCTATTTCGAAAGAAGTTAATTTTTGTTTATTTCATTTTGAATTATTTAATTTGTGAATTCTCCTTAAAACGGACTAAAATGGATCTTCATATGCTCAGTTAGCAGATATTATCAACATATATAGTAACATACGGACATGAGCTAAAATTGAAAAGTTTGTAATATTCAGTGCTCTAGTTTAATTGGAGGAAGCATCTCAAAAAAGCAATGGAGTAAAAAAAAATAAAAAAAAATAAAAAACGTCCGAGATCTGGGTTATTAAGTGTGTAAGGGTGTTTTAACACCTAGTGCCCTAAAACCAACTGGTTTGGGAGTCACTGGCCCAAAGCTTGTTACATGGATCAAAGATGCTGCAAAAATATATATGAAGTCTGAGTAATTAAGTCTGTAGGGGTGTCTTAACACCTGGTGCCCTAAAGCCAACTGGTTTGGGAGTCACCGACCCAACACTCGTTACATAGACGGAAGGTATTGTATATAAATAAAAAATAGAGAAAAAATCAAAGAAAAAATATGAAAAATCTGAAAAATTATTCCATTACTCCAAAAAGGTGTGAATTCTAATAGAACTTTAGGACAAAAATATTACTCTCTTATCAACTGCACTTATGACTGTTGTTGGCAAAAAATGAGTTGTTTAATATTTTGTTGGCTGTGTATATGAAGAATGGTAAATATAATCGGAGAATTTACTTATTTAATAATTTAGAATAAAATAAAACAACTAGTAACTTGGAGTAGAAATTTTCACCTTATTAGTCACTAACTTTTTTATTCTATTTTCTCTTGTCTTTTTGCTTTTGTGTGCATTAGTTTTACTACCTTTTTACTTTTGTAAAATGTTTGTGGGTATCATTGTTGAAAACCCTCACGAGACTACAACTCGTCCACTAGAGACACCTAGGGGTTTAAAGGCTTGTTGCATACGCTAAATGCAATCCTGATCCCTACGAAAGTGGCTGAGTTAATTTTATTTTAATGTTATTTTATTTTATGTTTTGCTCGAGGACTAGCAAAATGTTAGGTTTGGGGGTGTGATGAGTGGTAAATCTACCACTATTTCCCACTCATTTAACCTAATATTTTGTATAGTTTCTCGAGTTTTATGAACATTTTGATGTGTTTTGTTGTTATTTTGCAGATAAATAAAGTTTGGAAAGCATTGGAGGGAATATGGGGCAAAAATGGACAAAAATGTGTCAACAGAGATATTTTGGTCTTTAGCGCGTCGTGCCGCCAAGCCTTCCGCGTTGCGACGTCTAAAATGCACCGAACAGTGCTAACGTGCGCCGGGTCCATAAATCAGAATCTGAGAAAAGTTTGACTCTGCTAACATGCGTCGTGCCACGTGTCACCATTATAGCCGATCTGCTAAAAAGCGCCGTGCCACGTGTCAGCATCCTACGGTGCCGACAGTCATCATCGCCACATGTGCCATGTGTCATCCTACGTGTCTCCATGTCATCAGCCATGTCAGCAAGTCAACAAGTCAAAATGCCACATGTCGTGCCACGTCATCATCAGCCAATCAGGAAGTGACACGTGTCGCAATCCTACGGTGCTGACAGTCTCTTTCCCATGTGTCATCACGTCATCGCCACATCACCGCCACGTCATCGCCACGTCAGCATCAATTATTGGATATCCTATCCTTATCTGACACGTCGCGGATAAGAATCTCAGCGACCAATCAGAAGCCGCCACGTGTCACAATAATTGAAGACCAACCACCGCGCCACATGTCACCTTATCAGCTTATCCAGAATCTTCAAACCGGTGAACCAGAGCGTGCCACGTCGACAAAAGCCAGCGTCGCGACGCTGAGGGCTTTGGCGTCGCGACGCTGGAAGCTTATCCGCGCCTATAAATTGAGCTCGAGATTTCAGATTTCAGTGCACCTTTCTTTCTCTTAAATTCTTTCTAAAGAGAGAGTTTCTCTCTCTAGATTCTTTAGTTTTTTAGTTTTTTTTAGTTTTTTAGTTTTTTAATTTTTAGTTTTGTAAATAATTTTAATTACGTTTTGTGATAATAGTAATTTAATTTTTACTTTTTACTTTTTAAAGTTTTTACTATTTACCATGAGGAGGTAACTTCTCCAGCTATGGTGAAAGGTAATTCTTTTACTGTTACTATTTAGATTAATCTCCTTTAAAAATAATATATTCACTATTTAAAACCTGACTAATAAAGGATACCGCCAGATTGGTCGGTTGGTAATTCATTTTAATCTGGTTTAAACCTGACTAATAAAGGATACCTCCAGATTGGTCGGTTGGTAATTTAATTTTGATTCCGCCTTTATGGCTGGTTGGACTTAATTTGACTTAATCAGGTTACCGCCTATATGGCTGGTTGGAAAAAGAATCACAAGTTTATATATTATTTTTTGGGAGATATCTAAATTAGTAGTAGTAAAAGTAATTCCTTTTACCTTAGCATTTTATTTTATTGTAATTTATTTTTCAGCTTTTACTTTATGTCTTTTACTTTTATGTTGTTACTAGCCCTAGTTATGTGTTAGTTATCCGGGGTTGTGATGAATTCTAATATCACCGGTTTATAAGGGGTTATTTTATAGTTTGGGTAATTTAAAGGTTTACTTATTAAGTCTTAAGCTTAATGCTTCTTGTTGTCTGATCACAAATAAGATTGATATGGTAAATCTAAAATGAACTAGACATAGGGATTTTAGGTTTCAGCATTAGACTTAATAGCCCACGATCTTCCTTGAGGATAGATAACCCTTTAATAGATTTTCTTACAGGATAGGAATATACCTGTCGGGCGGGGGTAGCCATAATTGGAACTTAATCTTAATGAATCCAGATAATTTGGTTGACATAGACATATGATTCAATTGGGTTAAACTGGATATTTGTAGTTGACCATCGGAAAAGGCTTTTACATAATTTAGTGTTCCAGGTTAGTAAACTGATTTATTACACAAACATAAAATAATCACTTCATCTTTTAAATGATATTAGAATGATTCACAACCCTAGATCTTTGTGTCTTTTTTTTATTTTCCTTAGTATTTTCTTTTATCTTTTTATTTATTTATTTAGCAAATCTACAATCAACCAAATCAATCAAGCAATCAATTCCATTCTCCCTTTAATTAGATATTTGTAAATAAATAGATTCAATAATTAATAACAATAGTAGGAATTAAGTCCTCGTGGGATCGATATTTTTATACTACTTGAACGATACGTGCGCTTGAGTTATACGTGTGTGTTTACGCCGGTCAAAGGGTAATTTGGTAAATTCACTTAAATATGATTTATTGAATTTTATTTCATAATTTGATTATTGGAATATTAAATAAATATGTTTATTTAATTAATCCGAGAAAAAGTTTTGAAATCGGAAAATACGATTTTCCACCGCTTCCGCTGCGTTATCGGATTCACCCCCTAGAAACCCCAACAAAATGGTATCAGAGCGAGTCTGATTCTAGGCCACTTAATATGATTAGCCTTCATTGAATCAATGTTTAATCATGTTTTCTTGACTTTATGCATGCTTATTAGTATCTAAATTGGTTAGATTTATGGTGTATGACACTTAGCGGAAAATCCCTGATTAATAAGGTTTGAATGTAATTATGTATTTGATGCATATTATATGGTCTGTCTTGTCAATACGGTTTATGAATATTTATTTGTGACTACATCCGAGACCGTGCCTCTGCTGTGAGGATGTAGCCGATAAAGATTTATTTATAACCAGATGTATATCAGATACTAGATAAATTCAAGTGAAAACGGAATTCTGAACGTGCCCTAACTGTCAGGATTACGTAAGTAACTTGAGTTTATCATTGACGAGTTTAACCTTGGTACGTCTCCTTGTGGGCCTGCCTTCGCAGCGACAACGAGAAACGGCCAGGACCGGATACTTAGGAGTCATTAGTGAATGATTGACAAATGAGTTGTCTACCTGATGAATATACGTAGGCGAGACCGTGCCTCTGCTGTGAGCCGAAATATATTCACGGGATCCACTTTTCACTATTAGTATTTAATTTAATTATTAAATATTTGTATTCTATTTTGGGATTACAGTATTGCATGATTTAGTGAGAGGGGCATATTAGATTAAAAATCCATGATCTAGTTTATGTTTTTGATATTATATGAAACTGCTTAATTTATGCTAACCGTTTTTCGTGATCTATATGATAGATTGGCGATGGCGGCACAATCCACAAATCAATTTGCGCCTATGCTTGATGCGAACAAACTGAAAGGCACTGAGAACTTTGCAGACTGGGAATTGGATTTGAGGATTGTCCTCGATTCCGAAAAGATGGGTTATGTTCTTGAGGGTTCGTTGCCCCTTGCAGTGGGTGCGGATGCTTCAGAGGAGGAACGCCAAGTTTTTGAAACTTGGAAGGATGATGATTTAAGGGTTAAATCATACATCCTTAGTTCACTGTCTCCGAAACTCAAGCAACGGTACTATGGTATGCTAGATTCCTATAGTATGATGACGCGATTGAGACAATCGTTTGAGAACCAAGAACAAGTGATTGTTCACAAAGTCGCCATGGAACTGTTCCATGCGCGTCTGGATGAGGGGCAAAGTGTTAGCCCACATGTTCTTCAGATGATCGATTTGATCGATCAATTGAGGCAACATAATCTCATCTTGAATGACATTCTCGGTAGGAGTGTCATTCTTGGTTCACTACAAGCTTCATTTCGCCAGTTCGTGATGTACTTCAACATACACAGGACTGTCTGTACCTACCAGGAGCTACATAGGATGTTGCTCACGGCAGAAGATGACCTTAAGAAGGGAGTACCGAATTGCCCTTATAGAACTACTTCTCTTTCGGCTTCTTCCTAAGGATGGTCCGAGGGAAAGAACAAGAAAGGCAAGAAGAAGAAGAAGGCTTTTAGTCCTCAACAACAGGCGAAGATTACAAAGCCCAAAAGGGCTTCTGAAGACAAATGCCACCAATACGGCAAAGTCGGGCACTGGAAAAGGAATTGTCCTGATTACATTGCCCAGCTGAGGAGAGACAGAGCTTCTACATCAGGTACTTTTATTTTCCAGTTATTGATTTATCTTTGGCTTGTGAAGCCGTTACATCCAGCTGGATTTTAGATTCTGCTTGTTCCATTCACATTTGCAATTCGTTGCAGGTGCTGAAGGAAAGTAGGAAACTGAAGCCTGGAGAGATGTAGTTGCGATTCGGGAGTGGAGACTCTTTGGATGCAGTTGCAGTGGGAGTATGCGAGATCTCATTGTCGAATGGGACACTTTTGTTATATGACTGTCATTTTGTACCGGGATGTGTCGCAAATATTATATCACTTTTTGTATTGGATACAGAAGGCTTTTGTATTAATATTAAGAATAGTTCTTTGTATTTATATGATAAAAATAATATTCAGATCATTTGTTGTCCAAACCAGCGTGGTCATTATACATTGCAAACTTCAAAAGATATATTAAATACTAGATTTAATAAACGTAGTTTACCTGTAATTAATAATACTGAACTTTGGCATATGAGACTTGGTAACATTGGCATTAAACGCCTTACCCAATTGGTTAGGGATGGTTTGATACCAGATCTTACCATTGAATCATATCCAACTTGTGAATCCTGTATTTAGGGTAAAATGACAAAGGCCTCATTTTCTGGTGTTGGACACCGAGCCACTAACTTACTGGAACTCATACATTCTGATGTATGTGGTCCACTAAGTCAGACTGCTCACAGTGGTTATTCGTACTTCGTTACCTTTACCGATGATTTGTCATGGTACGGTTATGTGTATTTGATGCGACATAAATCAGAAACCTTTGAAAAGTTCAAAGATTTCTGAAATGAAGTAGAAAAACAAACTGGTAAATATATTAAATGCCTTCGATCAGATCGAGGCGGTGAATATATGAATGGTGAGTTCATGGATTATATGAAGGAGAATGGGATTCTCGCTCAATATACTCCTCCAGTACCCCACAACACAATGGAGTATATGAGAGGAGAAATAAGACTTTATTGGATATGGTCCGATCGATGTTGAGTTTCACAGATTTGCCCTATTACTTATGGGGCTACTCTCTCTTAACAGCAGCACATCTTTTGAATAAGATTCCTTCAAAGGCTATTTCTACGACACCGTATGAGATATGGTTCGGTAGGAGACCGAATCTTAATTATATTAAGGTTGGGGTTGTCCTGCCTATGTCAGGGTAACTCAGCAAAATAAGATTTCACCTCTAGGGAAAAAGTTTAGGTTTGTTGGATATCCCTCGAATACGAGGGGATATTTGTTCTATGATACCGAGCATCGAAATGTGTTCGTAGCTCGCTTCACAAAATTTATAGAAGTAGAAATTTTTTCAGAAGGTGGTGATCATAGACAGGTTGAGCTTGATGAAGTCCAACCTGAAAACAACGAACCAACGGAGGAACCTGAAGTTCAAGTAGATGAAGGACCTTCAACACACACACTCCGTAGGTCGGAAAGGGTATCTAGACCTCATTAACGCTTGTATTTGATACAAGAAAAGAGTCTGGATGTTCTCTTAGTTGAAGAGACAGATACTTTCACCTATAGATAATCGATGTTGGACATCGACTCCGTGAAATGGCAAAGTGCCATGAAATCCGAGATAGACTCAATGCATGAAAATCAAGTTTGGGACTTGATTCCGCTTCCCGAAGGAATTGTTCCTATCGGTTGTAAATGGGTTTACAAGAGGAAGCGCAGGCCTGATGGTAAGGTTGAAACTTACAAGGCCCGATTGGTAGCAAAAGGTTACACGCAGCGGACTGACATCGAATACGATGAAACTTTTTCGCCGGTAGCAATGCTTAAGTCTATTCGGATTTTACTTTCTATAGCCGCGTATCATGACTACGAGATTTGGCAAATGGATGTCAAAACGACTTTTCTAAATGGATTTCTTGATGAAGAAATCTATATGGAACAGCCGGAAGGTTTTGGTCCAGCGAAACCTCGGGTATGGTATGTAAGCTTAAGAAGTCCATTTATGGACTTAAACAAGCTTCACGAAGTTGGAATCTTCGATTCGATGAGATTATTAGATTGTCTGGTTTTCTCAAGAATTCGGAAGAATCATGTGTGTATCAGAAGGCCAGTGGGAGCATGGTCGTATTTTTAGTCCTATATGTTGATGATATCCTAATCATTGGGAATGATTTAGGAATGTTACAAAGCGTCAAAGCGTACCTCTGTAAGAATTTCTCCATGAAGGACCTGGGAGAAGCTTCCTATGTTTTAGGGATAAAACTCTATAGAGATAGACAAAAGAGGCTCATTAGGTTATCCCAGTCAACGTATGTAGATAAGATCTTGGAACGCTATAGTTTTGGTAACTGTAAGACAGCAAACATACCGTTCAGACATGGGATTCATCTTTCAAAGAAGATGTGTCCACAAACAGAAGATGAGAAGGTTAGAATGTCTAACCAACCTTATGCTTCGTGTTTGGGTAGCATAATGTATGCCATGTTATGTACGAGGCCTGATATCAGTTTCGCTGTTAGCGTAACTAGTCGATATCAGTCCAATCCAGGTAATGACCATTGGATGGCCATCAAACATATCCTAAAGTATCTTAAAGGTACTAAGGATAAGTTGATTATATATGGAGGAAACGAGTTGCAGGTTAATGGGTATACAGAATCCGATTTTCAATCGGATCCCGATGATAGAAAGTCTACATCTGGATTTGTCTTTACCCTTAACGGAGGTGCGGTTTGTTGGAAAAGTTTCAAACAGGGATCGACAGCAGATTCCACCACTGAGGTGGAATATATTGCAGCTTCAGAAGCTGAAAAAGAGGCTGTGTGGATAAAGAACTTTATCACAGAATTGGGAGTTGTCCCAAGTATCGAGAATGCGATTCCGTTATACTGTGATAATACTAGAGCCATTGCGCAAGCAAAGGAACCGATGGCGCATCAGAAGTCGAAGCATGTGGAACGCAAGTACCACATCATTCGAGAGATAGTGTCGCGAGGGGATATTGTCATGGGCAAGGTACCGAGTGAAGATAATGTAGCAGACCCGCTGACGAAGGCCATACCTCCGAAATTGTTTGATAAACACGTGGAGTCGATGGGTATTAGATACAATCTATATTGGCACTAGAGCAAGTGGGAGATTTTGTTGGGGATGGTGCTCAGAGCGCCAATTCCCGGTTGTATTTCTTTTGAATACTTCTGTAAAACATTATTATTATGAATAATATATACAGTTTCTATAATATATATATCTTTCTATATGGTAAAGACGTAATGACCTTAGAATGACTTGTGATGGTACAGTTGCAAAAGCGTCGCAACGGACATTGAGAAGTATCATGACGTTGTCATTCTCAGACAGTTCCCGGTCAAGGTTTACACTACTTGGTCAGTATAGTAAACCCGTTGAGACCGATACATGTCGTATACTGGAATATATGATTCCAATGGTTTCTCAATGAACCATAAGTCTTGGAGACTAGTATAGACGTGTAGGTGTTTATAGCGGATAAACATTGAACGACTCACCGAAGATTCTTAATGGATGGTACACCAGCGTCAATAAGAATCTTCTCGGGTTGAGTAGCACTTGTGATTCTTAGACTTGAGATGCCATTGTGGGCACATGAGACATCTTTTACACTTAGACAGCAGTCACGTCACCGATCTATTTAGATCAGACCTCCGCCTGTTCGTTGGGTGTAGATAGATCCTCAGGGTGTCCTATGTGTATCAAGATAGGATCTGTCAGTTCTGTGTACCAGAGCATAGGTAGTCCATATGATTAGCAATCAGATAAAACCATGGGCCCGTGGTAAAGTTTAGAAGCTAGTTCTAAACATTCTTTTGAGATTGGTAATAGAATAGTCGACTGGATAATCCCGATAGAGATTTGACGTTTACATCTATATCTCTGGGATTTATCCGGATACCTATGACGGAGGAATTATACATTTGCCATGACCTCGACCTGCATGGTTCAGCGAGATTATCCGTGATCGTCATAATCTATGGGTGGATAGATTATGGACACGAATTTGATTTTGTGACGGATATACCTAAATCTAGAGAGTCTCAATAATGAAACATACTCGTAGAGCACTAGAGCAACATTTATAAATAATATTGATTATTTATAAAGTCGTTTAAAGGTTAAACGCAAGATACGTGCTAAAGGGACTAGATAGTCATTTGCCTAATTATTGTGCTTTTACATTTAATACTTGATTAATTTAAAGACACATTAATTAATAGTCAAAATGAGTTATTTGACTTATATCCTAAATGAATATATGTTTTTAATATTTAATGTAAATATTATACATATATTTAATATATTTGTATTTTATTAATTAATTGATTATTTAATTGTTAAATGATTAAATTAATTAAAATATAAATATCTTACATTAGGATATTGATGTAAATGATTAAGTTGCCTTTTTGACTTTATTAAATATCTTTAAAGGTGTTTTTAGATATTTAATCAACTTTATCAAATGAAATGTTAAATGAAATTGAAATTAATTTTGTAATATATGCTTGTGAAATTCGGCCATTGGGTTTTTTGTGCACAAGTATATATTGTTTTCATTTCATTTTCATTTGGTTAACCTAATACACTTTACCAAAAAGAAACTCCATTGAAGAAGCCAAAGGAAGTTTGTGAAAAGAAAGACAAAAATAAAAAAGCTTGGATTTTTAGTAAGTTTCTTGAACTTGCTATTAGTAAGGAATTTGTTCCTTAGGTTCTAGGCTTTAATATATGATATTCTTAGGTTTTTTCTTTCTTTGTTCCTTGTGTTTTTTGTTGATGGAAGTTTTGATGGAGGTGTAAAGCATGTGTGATGAAGGAAGTGTATGAAAATTGTAGTAATAAGCTTTCTTTTAAGGTTTTGGAAACCATGTTGCTAATCTAGAGTTGTTGAGCCACTCTTAGATGACCTAGATTTGATCTTGAGTTGTTTCATTGTGTTGAGACTTGGATTGGATGTAAGAATGATGATTGAAGTAATTGATTTAATGTATTTGGTCTAATTTGTCCAATTTGTGGAAATTGAAAAATTAGGGTTCATGACTAATTCCAAATTTGGGGCTTTTCATATATGTTGTGTATTTGTATGTGTATATGATTCATATAAAGTTTCATGTTCATTGGATTACATCTTGATGTGTTTTGAAGCATGAAATGACAAAGTGCACCAAATGGCACCCTTGTGAGGCTCTCGGCCAAATGGTTAGAATTTGAGGATTTTGGTTGTTTTGGTGTTTTGATGTTTTGAACATGCTAAGTTCATCTTAGAAATGATTTAGAATCATTCAAAATTGATTAGATCAATTTCGGACTAAAATGGACAAAATACCAAAGTAAGGGTAATTTGGTAAATTCACTTAAATATGATTTATTAAATTTATTTCATAATTTGATTATTGGAATATTAAATAAATATGTTTATTTAATTAATCCGAGAAAATGTTTTGAAATCGGAAAATACTATTTTCCACCGCTTCCGCTGCGTTACTGGATTCACCCCCTAAAAACCCCCAACAAATATCCTCTCGCGACACAATATCTCGAATGATGTGGTACTTGAGTTCCACATGCTTCGACTTCTGATGCGCCCTCGGTTCCTTTGCTTGCGCAATGGCTCCAGTATTATCACAGTATAACGGAATCGCATTCTCGATACTTGGGACAACTCCCAATTCTGTGATAAAGTTCTTTATCCACACAGCCTCTTTTGCAGCTTCAGAAGCTGCAATATATTCCGCCTCAGTGGTGGAATCTGCCGTTGATCCCTGTTTGGAACTCTTCCAACAAACTGCACCTCCATTAAGGGTAAATACGAATCCAGATGTAGACTTTCTATCATCAGGATCCGATTGGAAATCAGAATCCGTATACCCGTTAACTTGCAGTTCGTTTCCTCCATAAATTATTAACTTATCCTTATTACCTTTAGGATACTTGAGGATATGTTTAATGGACATCCAATGGTCATTACCTGGATTGGACTGATATCTACTAGTGACGCTAACAGCGAAACTGATATCAGGCCTCGTACATAACATGGCATACATTATGCTACCCAAACACGAACCATAAGGTTGGTTAGACAATCTAACCTTCTCATCTTCTGTTTGTGGACACATATTCTTTGAAAGATGAATCTCATGTCTGAACGGTATGTTTGCTGTCTTACAGTTACCAAAACTATAGCGTTCCAAGATCTTATCTACGTACGTTGATTGGGATAACCTAATGAGCCTCCTTTGTCTATCTTTATAGAGTTTTATCCCTAAAACATAGGAAGCTTCTCCCAGGTCCTTCATGGAGAAATTCTTACAGAGGTACGCTTTGACGCTTTGTAACATTCCTAAATCATTCCCAATGATTAGGATGTCATCAACATATAGGACTAAAAATACTACCATGCTCCCACTGGCCTTCTGATACACACAGGATTCTTCTGAATTCTTGAGAAAACCTGACGATCTAATAATCTCGTCGAATCGAAGATTCCAACTTCGTGAAGCTTGTTTAAGTCCATAAATGGACTTCTTAAGCTTACATACCAAGCCCGAGTTTTCGCTGGACGCAAAACCTTCCGGTTGTTCCATATAGATTTCTTCATCAAGAAATCCATTTAGAAAAGCCATTTTGACATCCATTTGCCAAATCTCGTAGTCATGATACGCAGCTATAGAAAGAAAAATCCGAATAGACTTAAGCATTACTACCGGCGAAAAAGTTTCATCGTAGTCGACGCCAGGTCGCTGCATGTAACCTTTTGCTACTAGTCGGGCCTTGTAAGTTTCAACCTTACTGTCAGGTCCGTGCTTCCTCTTGTAAACCCATTTACAACCGATAGGAACAATTCCTTCGGGAAGCGGAACCAAGTCCCAAACTTGATTCTCATGCATTAAGTCTATCTCGGATTTCTTGGCACTTTGCCATTTCACGGAGTCGATGTCCAACATCAATTCTCTATAGCTGAAAGGATTTGTCTCTTCAACTAAGAGAACATCCAGACTCTTTTCTTGTATCAAATACAAGCGTTCAGGAGGTCTAGATACCCTTTCCGACCTACGGAGTGTGTGTGTTGAAAGTCCTTCATCTACTTGAACTTCAGGTTCCTCCGTTGGTTCGTTGTTTTCAGGTTGGACTTCATCAAGCTCAACATGTCTATGATTACCACCTTCTGACAAAAATTCTACTTCTAGAAATTTTGCAAAGGGAGCTACGAACATATTTCGATGCTCGGTATCATAGAACAAATATCCCCTCGTATTCGAAGGATATCCAACAAACCTAAACTTTTGCCCTTGAGGCGAAAACTTATCTTGCTGAGTCACCCTGACATAGGCAGGACAACCCCAAACCTTAATATAATTAAGATTTGGTCTCCTACCAAACCATATCTGATACGGAGTTGTAGGAACAGCTTTTGAAGGAATCTTATTCAAAAGATGTGCAGTTGTTAAAAGAGACAGTCCCATTCATGTTGAAGTACATCACGAGCTGGCGATATGAAGCTGGAAGTGAACCAAGAATGACACTCCTACCGAGAATGTCATTCAAGATGAGATTATGTTTCCTCAATTGATCGATCAAATCGATCATCTGAAGAACATGTGGGCTAACATCTTGCCCCTCATCCAGACGCGCATGGAACAGTTCCATTGCTACTTTGTGAACAATCACTTGTTCTTGGTTCTCAAACGATTGTCTCAATCGCGTCATCATACTATACGAATCTAGCATACCATAGTATTGTTTCTTGAGTTTTGGAGATAGTGAACTAAGGATGTATGATTTAACCCTTAAATCATCATCCTTCCAAGTTTCAAAAACTTGGCATTCCTCCTCCGTAGCGTCCGTACCCACAGCAAGGGGCAACGGACCCTCAAGAACATATCCCAGTTTTTCGGAATTGAGGACAATCCTCAAATCCAATTACCAGTCAGCGAATTTTTCAGCGCCTTTAGAATTCTACGGAGAATTTTCATGAAAGCCAAGCTTTCACCGATTTTATTATGGGAATGTAATTTCCAAGAAATGATATATCATCATTATTTAGGACATTCACTGTCAGTGCGCTCCCACTAACCTCCTTATATACACAAGAATTATATTTGTTTTGAATTAAATCATACAACATTATGATTACATCAAAACATCAGTTCCAAGAACATAATGCTTACTTCAATCCATACATGGATCGAATAACCTGCAAACCTTGTTTGCTAGTTTTGGTATGACAAAACCGTCAGGATGTCGTAGACATCCTCCAAAAGGTTTCCGTTTAAGGAAAGCGATTTTGACGTTCAGCTGCCATATTTCATGAATGAAACATGCTGCATTAGCAAGCATTATCCAAATGGATTTAACCATGGCAACAGATAAAAGGTTTCATCGTAATCGACACAATGTTGATAACGATACATTTTCGCTACAAGCCTAGCTTTGCACGTTGGTAAGTTGCCATCCATGTATGTCTTCCTAGAAGACTCATATAGTACCAATAGGCACAATGCATTTCGGTACATCAACTAGTGTCCAAACTTAGTTGGTATACATAGAATCCATTTCGGACTTCATGGCACTTTGCCATAATAGGGAGTCGATACCTTGTATCACTTCCTCATACGTATTCGGTTTCTCTTCCTCAATAAGATTGACATTTTTATGAGGTGAGATCAGAAACCCATACCTCTCAGATTATTTTCTGAATCTCTCCGATCTACGCGGTTCTTGTGTATTCGAAGATTACTGGTACAGTTTCATCCTTGATGAAGTGTTTGTGTTCCATTAAGGACTCGGTGCCTTGAACAGTATTACTCCGATTATCATCGAGTTTTACTATCCTCCCACTTACCACTGCATATCGGTATTCCTCTTAGGAAAACCGCATGGTGAGAAACAATTAAATTGTTCTCTTGTAAGATGTATAAGTACTATACTTTGATTACCCTAGGATAACCTACAATTAGGCACTTGTCCGATTTGGGTTCTAGTTTGGTATCATCCAAACTTATACCTAGCATACCCAAATCTTCAAGAATGAGAAAACCCGGTTTCTTTCCTGTTCATATCTAATATGAATTCTGTCTAACATATTTTTATGGAAACTTATTCAAAATAAGTTTTGCACTGTTAAATGCGTATCCCTTGAAGGAAAATGGTTGCTCATAGTGACTCATGATTAACCTTATCATGTCCAACAAAATTCGGTTTCTCTGTTCGGACACACCGTCACACTGACGTGTTCCAGGAGGAGTCCTCATTGAAAGAATACTATACTCTTTCAAGTATTTGAGAAACTTACTGCTTAAGTATTTTCATCATGGTCTAACCGTGATGGTATAATACTTTAGCCGATCTGTTTGTCTAGTTCGTGTCGAAACTCTAAAAGTTTCTGATTTTATGTTTCAAAAGAAACACATAACCATAACGCGATGCCACATCCATAAAGATCACGAAACATTCATATCTACATCTAGCCTAACTAGACATGGGCCCACTTATGTTACTATGAACGAGGGATAACAGATCGGTGGCATTTGCACTTTTACCAAGTAAAGGTGTTTTAGGCACTTTGCCCCATAAACTAGATTCGTAGACATCATTTGAATGGAATCAAATTTGTCCTAGTACCCACTCTTCGAAAGTGTGGATATACGAGTCTTGTTTAATGTGTATCAGACAACACTGCCACACACAAGTCTTATCTGATCAAATCAGTATGAGCTACTTGTTTGTCATGTTATATGTTTGAGATTCATTTATATTCAAAATATAAATACTGTTATTCACATCTAATGTGTTTATCTCAATATCATCCTTATAAAATAAAACACTTTAGTGTTCTAAAATATAAAGGTACACTCGTAACGAGTTGTACTCGATATAGAGATAATGTTTCTAGTCAAACTAGGTACATTAACAGTTTCCTAATTTAAGTACACACCCAAAGGGTAGTTACTAAACTTAGGTATCTACGGTTAAAACAGCGACTCTCGTCCCATTTCCGATTCGCAAATTAATCTCAACTGAAGTCAGTATCCTGCTTATCAGCAGATTCTGCACATCAGTACATATCTATGTACCACATTTAGTATCTAAAATCCAACTTTAATACTAGTAGCGAACATGTTTATGACAAACATAATTGAAGTCAGAGCCTTGACCGTCTTCAATTCCTTCATGTCTGTCTTGTCCATACGGCAGTCACGCTTCAGTGACCCCGTTTGCCACAGTTTAGGCTGACATTTTGGGATATGTCATTTATCTTCCTAGAAGATTATAATGATTTTGTCTTTGCCTTGTTTTCACATCCCATAAGCCTTTGGCCAAGCCTTGGCCTTCTAGAATATCGAAATAAGATGCGCCCTGCGCTTCTTGCCTTGTTGCAAACTTTATCTTTGTCTCCTTGAGAATAGCCATTAACTCTCCAAGAGTTTACTATTGCAACTTATGCTTCTAAGATCTAAACACTAAAGTTATCATCACATGAATCTTCCAAAGATCATGCTCTACCTTTTGCTCAACTCCGGGCTTAGGCCCAAGAGGTTATTTTATCAAATAAAGTAAATTTTTAGTTTCCAGGACTATCCTAAATTTTATTCCCAATTTGAAAATTAAAGTCGTTTAAATACATTTTCCCTAGGATTATGTTTTAAACACCAATCTTTCAATTTAATCTTGATTCTAATAGTCCAACTATTTAATCAACGATTTCAGGTACATTTGTATATAATGATTACTATAGTCCAACTATATTAATCAATTATACTTTTATTTGTTTAAATTCAATTATATTGATTACTATAATCCAATTATAAAATCAACTATAAATTGAAATAGTTTGAATATAGTTCAACTGTTTATTAAAACAACATTAAATATTAGTCCAACTAATATATTAATTTATTTGACGAAAAATGAAATGTGCGCGTATGGCAAGTATCTAAACGAAATTGCAAATTTAATACTTGCCTCCCACTATTTTTCGGAGAGCCTCTAACCCTCTGTTGAATACTCGGGAAACCTTGTTTCCTAGTGGGCTAGGATCCCGTTAAATAACACACAATCTTGACTTTGGCCAACAAATTGTATGATACTTAACTAGGTAGATCTCTAAGATCAATTAGATCTCATCCAATTCCTAGATCTAGTAGGTGGACATCCAAGTCTGAAACATATATCTTATATATGCCAATATATCCAATATATTCCCAAACCTTTTTCCTCTGAATCAATTAAGCCTTGGCTTTGGCACAACAAACTTAATGATCCCAGTTAAGTGGAATCCATTGACTTTGGAAAGCTTCGTAATCAATGTCGATGGACAAGAATCGATCTTGACTTTGGCCAACAAATCACAACTTGGACAAGACACCAATATGGAACAAAGCCTTCATGATTCAAACACATCCGCGACGGACAAAGGTCTTGACTTTGGCCAACAAACCAATGCCAGTCTTGGATCTTGAGTAAGAATAACTCAATGGAAGGAAAAACGCTTAATATGTAGTGAGGGTTTTTCGCGTAATTGGCAACCAATTAATTATCTTTGTTCTGGTCTCATCATCATACACCCTTAAACATGCATTCTAAACACATAATAAGGCGCGTAAGTAAATATAATAATGATATGCGGATGGATACTTAAACATATTATTCCTAGAACAAATCTCTCCATTTCCTCTCTCCCGCTAGCACAAGTATTACTTCTACCCGATTACATAACACTTCTAAAGAAACCTCATTTACATTAAGGGGAATAGGTGAGAAGAGAAATACACAGAGTAAGGAGGTAATAGGCTGGACACGCATGTCTAATTAATAAATTCTAAATTTATTACAACAATTTCCAAAATTACCCTCACCCATTTAATATCCATCTGATATACATTATTCATGCATCGTATCATGTATTCACACAAGCATGTTATCAATCAATCTAATCCAATTAATTAATCTGAATATTAATGACCATCCAATGTTCAAACAACGATTTGATTTTGCGCGAGTCCAACTCGTTTTGCGAATAAATACTCAAAGTACGAATTCTTGAATTATACTAAACTACAACATAAAATCCAATTTAATATGTATTTAATACTAATTCATTTATTTAATTCCAAATTAAATCATTACACTTTATATAAGCCTTTGCGAATTAGATTCCAAATCTAATCTTAACGGGTCTCAAAGCCCGATTAACATACAATGTCGTCTAATAAAAGTCTAATGGGCTTTCAATTAATTTATTAAGGCGTGGGCTTCGGCAACCAAAGCCCAATCAAGGAATAACCCCATAAGCCTAGAAATTAATTTCGGCCCATTAGGCCCAATTAAACTTTAAAAGCCCAATAGTTGCATTTGGAATTTATGGATATGGTTTTGGGCTCAATTGGATCCAACCAATTTAGCCTTATCCTAACTTGGTACAACCAAGCCCATTAAGCCCAATTACAACTTTACAAGCCCAATTCCAAATTTGGCCCAATTAATTAAATTACCAAATTCCAAATTTTATAACTTAATTAACCAAAGTGTAAGCCATAATTAATTATCCAAATTATCATTTCCAAAAGATCAATTACCCTAATTAATTATGCTCATTATCATCAAAATATGTCCAACACATTTTAATCAAAAATCAACTCATTTTCCATGCTTACAAGTCCACGACAATTTAGGGTTTTTCAAATCGATTCCGAATTCAATCCAATTAAATCCTAAATCAACATTCCCAACATGATTCCAACTCATCCAATGATTAAAATCAAAAAATACCATGACATTAGGGCATGTATGACTTTCGGCCAAGCTAAGTCATTTGGGAAAATTTGATCCAACTCAATATTCATCAAATTGATCATGCATAACACCATGTTATCATCATTCAAGCATATATCAACAATCAATTTCATCAAAACATGCTCAAATCAATTTTACCCAATTTTAACCCTAATCAAGTTTCATGCCCAAAATGGCTCAAGATATCATTGTTGGGTTTCTCAAAGGTCCCAAGGGTCAATTAAGTAATGAAACATATATGTGAATACTCATAAAAGCATGGCGGAATCATATTTACAACAATCAGCTTTTGCGACGCGAGGAACAACAAAATCTTCAAGCTTTTGGTCCATGATACTCACGGCTTTGGGCTCCGAATTTGTCCTCCATTTTCGGCCATGGTTTCCTCCAAGCTCCAATCTTTGGTTTGTGATTCCATGCCCATGGGTGAGTTTCCCTATAACATTCGTAAGACTCATAAAGCGTGCTAGCGCTCCGAAAATTTTACCGCAAAACTTCCCTTTGCTTCTTCTTCATTCTCGACTTTGACAGAAAAAATGAAGAAGAAAATGGCCCAAGGCCGAGAGGGATAGAGAGGAGAGAAGAGAAAATATGTTGTGTATGGTGTTTTGATTTTCCAAAAATCAAATACAAAAACTCATCTTCCAAAGTCAAAGGTACAAGCCTTTTAACTTTCCAACCACTTACATTAATCATGAATAGTGACATTGTGTCAATCACTCAAAGTGATGTGACTTACATCACAATAATGACTAATGATTTGACGCTTGATGTGACTTGTGGGCCCCACTCGATTCGAAATGCGAGTGCGCCCGCAAACACTCACGGGCTCGGGTTCGTTAATTCCGAATTAACGAATTTCCATCGCGACGTAATTAAATCAAATTTAATTAAATAATTTTGCCTAGCAAAATTACTATTCATGTCGCTAACGAATTAATTATAAATTAACTCGTTCGCCCGAATTAAAATCTAATTTTAATTCCGCGTCGAAATCCAATTTCGTATAATATATCGAATATATTATTTTATCGATTAATTCCAAATTAATTGTTCTCTCTCTTTTAAATAATATTTTATCCCAGATAAAATATCTCCGTAATTAATCCCAGATTAATTTTCTCTCTCATCTAATTAATCCCAGATTAATAAAGTGCGAGTCATACGTCATCGGTGAATCTTCGGGAAGTGACCCATGAGATCCATGGATATGTTGGCAGTAAATCCGGTTATCGGACTATCCGAATATGTACGTACCTAGTACTACGTTTTTACCGATTTACAAGACATGGTTGGCTTCTAGCAAAGCACCGTGCCTACCCAATTCTTCAGAAATATCCTTACAGGAATATGTGATCTATATCACGCGTAGTATACGTAGTATCGTGTATGTCGATCCAGTATCGAATGTCACATGCTAGGCCTGGGGCTGGAATTGTGTCTGCCCCGTACGAAGCACATATCAGATCTCTGGCAACTAGTCTCTATAATCGGATAACTATGACCTAGTCATATTATCCCGATGACTGCAGTACATAATAGTACTAGTTCTGTATCCTACGTGATCATCATATCCACTATAACTGAAGTGATACTTCCATCTTGACATCACACCCAATACACTACGATTCTCAATATACCCAGAAGAGGCGTACTCAGAATCGGTTAAAGTCCTGGACGACCAAAACCAAGTAAATTGATTATCGTAAGTACTAGCGGTGCAAGTCTCAAGTTAAGACCAAATACACCTACCCTGATTCGGACTACCATAGACACATAGTTATATGACCGGCGTAAACACACACGTATAACGCAAGCGCACGTATCGTTCAAGTAGTATAAAAATATCGATCCCACGAGGACTTAATTCCTACTGTTGTTATTAATTATTGATTCTATTTATTTACCGGTATCTAATTATAGGGAGAAGGGAATTGATTGCTTTTGGTTGGTTGAATGTGGTTTTGCAAAATAAAATAAAAATATACTCAAAAGAAAATACTAAGGAAAAAAACGAAAAAGACTCAAGGATCTAGGGTCGTGACTCCGTATAATATTATTATAAAGATGAATTGATTCTCTTATCTATGTGTAATAAATCAATTTGCTAACCTGGAACAAAATGATATGCAAAAGCCTCTTCCGATGGTCAGACGCAAATATCCAGTATAACCCAATTGAACCATATGTCTATGTCAACCAAATTACCTGGATTCATTAAGATTAAGTTCCAATTGTGGCTACCCCCGCCCGACAGGTATATGTCTATCCTGTAATTGACATGATGCATGACAGCATTAGCACACGTATATGTATATTTGATCAATGTTTGTTTGAACAGTATGTTTACATAGGAAGAATGTTTTATAAATATTAGTGCATAATAATATGACTACATATGCATGTATACACAATTGGTGATAGTGTGATGAATGCTTGAAAGAAAGAATAATTTATCAATCCGATTTGGTGAATTTCAATTTGAGAAAAGGAAGATAACTATAATAAATGTCTGAACTAGAACTAAAAAGGAGTAAGTAGGTAAGTATTAAGATATCAGAGTAACGCAGTGGAAACGTAGTGAGATTGACACTATAAATGAGAATATAGAAACTTTGTGATTATGTCAAAATTGATTAAAGTGTAAACAAAAAATAGAGTATAAAGTATGTCAGTGGTCAGGTAAGGATATGGAAGTAAAATAAATAAAAGTTACATGGTTGGAAGCAGATTTTGAAAATATTTGCATGTTCACATAGGAAGTTTAGGTTAATACAGAAACAGGATTCAGGCTTTGCATGTGTTTGACGCTCAAGGTATGAACATAGTTATTTATTGAGTCTTATGACTCACACCCAACAGTGTTTTGAGTTTTGCAGGTTGGTGATTTGATCGGTCGACCACAGACACCAGAGCTTGAGGAGTTGGATAGCAGCGTTGCAATCAGCCAGTCACCACGTCTTAGGAATATGAGGGTCATGTTGTATGAGTCTGGAATGTGAAGTAATTAAGTTGTATAGTATAGTTGTAAAAGTTATTTGTTGATACACATTTTCGGGCATGGAGCCCAGTTGTATTATGGTTTCAGTTAAATATTTTAGTGAAATGTTATGTGTCGGGCCCTATAGGTTGTTTGAGGTGCTGGACTTTTATCCAGGTTGCATGACTTTTAGCAGAGGTCATGTCAAATTTTGTCAGAGTCAGAGGCTTATGGAGACAGGATTAGCCTATCTCATGCCGGTAGCATCCTAGCTTTGGCGGGATGTTACAAAGATGGTATCAAAGCAAAGGTTATAGAGTATCAGTGACTGCAGCTGCTGGCTATTCTACTATCTCTGTAAGACCGTGTTTTGTTTGGACCATATCGGTTTTTGTTTGATGTTTGGTTTTCAGTTTTTTTTGTTGTATGATGATTGGTTTTAGTATGCCCAGGATAGGATTCGTGGACGAATCCTATATAAGGTGGGTTGAATGTAACATCCCGGGTTATTTTGACGCGTCTGCGTGATTATTATTTTGTGAATGTGAAGTACAACATTTTAAAGGATTAATTATGAGAAACATTAATAACCAAACTTGAGGGGCTGGAGTGAAATTTTCCAATGAGTATAAATAACCAAAGATATTTATTTAAGACACGTTTTTCTTATTGGACTGATTTTTGGGAAGAATAATCGAGAGAGAGCTGAGAGAGATCGAGAGAGAGGACTGAGAGAGAGATCAAAGAGGGGGCAGTTCCAAACCCGTCTAGTGTGGTCTCCGATCACCGGCGGCCACTGGTGCTGCCAGGACATCCAGAGCAGTGAGCAGAGGCAGAGAACAGAGTTGGGCAGAGTCAGCGAGACAGAGAAGCAATGAGCGAGGGAGCAAATGAATAAGAGGAAGAGTGAGACGAAGTCAGGGAGTTCAATTTGATTTCAGTAGCTTCTTAGTGTTGATTTCAGTAGCTTCTTATTGTTCATAGATGCATGAGAAAATACAAGTAAGTACATTATACGATGATTTCCTTGAGATTTTTGTTTATGGATGTTTATGGTTTGGGTAATTCTAAAATTGAGATAGGGAATTTGTAATAATCATGATAGGATCCCTTAGAGACTCCATCTAGTAAGGAAATTATTAAAGAAGTTGAGTTTAAAATTTGGGTAAGAATTCGGGTAAACCCTAGAGATTTGGGGTTTTAGAATCAATTGATTATAATGTTAAATTTAAGTGTTGAGGTATGCTAATGAAAGCTTGGAGTAAAAAATGGATGAATTTTGGAAGAATTTGAAATATGAATTTCTGTGTAGGTGTTATAGGAATATGTAATGGGTGTTGTTGAAAATTTTAGAAATTTGAATAGAAATAAGAATCTAAAAAATTTTATATATATGTTTGTTTATACGGCAGAAGTGATAGCTGTATGGGCCAAATTTGGTCCAAGGGTAAAACTGTCTTTCACCTTAAGCCCATCAGCATGTTAGGCCCGAAAATAAGGACCAAAGCCCAAAGAATTATGTATTATTTGATTACAATTAAATCATAAACTAATAACCACTCCACTTAACCTAATTCTAACACTAAACCCCACCACTCCACTTAACCTAATTCTAGCACTAATCCTCACTTACTCCAAAACCATTACCAAATACATCCACATTAGATCATGTTTTATCTATAAATATGAAAAGAATACGGGAAGAAGTCATTCAAGTCTCATTTCTCTCACCCTAATACTTCATGCTCTCAATCCTTAATCCCCTTATATATTACACGGCTCTCACGGCCAAACAAGGAAGTAGAGGTAATATTCACCTTGCTTTCCCATTTACAACTTATTTCCTGCCACTGACTTGGGCGTCGGAGTGTACCCGGTATCCACCACACCGGTGGTAGCCTACTCTCGTCCACTCTACTTTGTTTTTTGCAGGATTGCTAGTGCCCAACTTACAAATTCTGATTGGGGACCCTTGGCGAATTCCGGAGTCCACAATTTGGCGCCCACCGTGGGGCCCTAGCAATAATTTGCAGACAAAGGCTTTCCACCCTACAAACACTCACTGCTTAGTCAATCATGACTTCAAGCAATGAACAAACACCTGATCCAGTGGCATCACAATTGGCCATACTACAAGACAGATTGAAAGCTTTGGAAGAAGAGAATTTTACCTTTCGTAGTTCCAACATAACCTCCAAAAACAATTGGAACTACTTTCATCACCCACACAGCTTCACAATACATCAGAACAACACAACAACCGGATCACTCCAGCTAACCTTCAAGGAGCATTTGACGAAACAACAGACGACGTTCCATCAAATGGTGAGAACCAGAGGAACTTACCAAATTCACCAGTCAACCAAGCCCAGCAAATTGTCGTCACAATGAGAAAGGAAATGAAAGAATTTAAAGAAGCTATTATGTCCAGTCTACCAGGGGTGAAA
>SKCR01025791.1:0-51033 GCA_019454045.1 Zanthoxylum bungeanum
TAGCTAATGGGTCAATGATCGAGTTCAGGCTCTGATACCAATTGAAAATTCGCGATAAGCCTAGGTTCTGACCATATGCGGAATTATAAACAATAAACAGGACAAGTCATGTTACTGTTACTATGGATGAATAACAGGCAACCACAATAACTAACAAATAAAATATGCTGCAAATACTAAATAAATAACAGAAAGTAAAACAGCAAATAAATCAAACCACACAAAACCAACACAATAATTTTGGTGACGAAGTGGAAAACTCTTGCAAGTAAAAAACCACTCCGGGTATAGGCTACCACCCGAATCAACTATATAGAGAAAAACTTACAGTGATGGTCAAGACCTATGGTGGCAACTCCACCGACTCAAGTACTTCAATACTGCAAGAACTCAAGACAACTCCTCAAGCCCGTGACCCACGGTTTTCTTCAGAACCTCTGAAGTCTCTGAGTAGATTATATCACCAATGACGCCGAAACTCCGACTACCAAAACTCCTCCTAAATAAGTCTAAAGGATTAGGGATTTTAAGTTAAGTTGTGTTGAAGTTTTATCAAAGAAACATTCACACCATGAATGAAGAAGAAAAGGAAATAAGAAGTCTTCAATGATGGAATCAAAAAGAGTTGAAAGCTTTTAGAGATTTTGGCTCAAAGGAAATATGTTTCAACTGATGAGCAAGACGGCTACATGTTATATTTATAGGTAGGGTGAAAAGCTAGGGTTTTTCAAAGGCAAAAGGCTGAAAAACGCGACTGGCGTTCGAACTTTTACTCGAACGCACCACGAACGTGTGCCTACTGGAAAAACTCGTTCGAATGCTACTTGAACGCACAACAAACGGATGCTCTCTGGAATGATCCCGTTCGAACCCAATAAGAACGTGCCTCGAACTTTTGCTCTCTGTAATGATCTCGTTCGAACCCAAAGCAGAACGTACCACTAACGCTACACGTTCGAACGTTGCAACGAACGCACCACGAACGCATATTTGATGCACAACAGCCAAAAACCAGTCCAATTGCACAAAGATCTTCACGACAGATTACAACTCAATTGAACTTGTTTTGTCACGGACACATGCCAATAAAAATATAACTAACGACCCTTATACACCTAAGGGTAAATAGTAGAAATTAAAATATAACTACACAAACTAAGACATGTCCTCAATTAATATTTTTATAACTAATTTCAAACATCCTTAAGTCTAATCAATGGCCTCACTCTTAATATATGCAATAATTAAAGAGAATAACTAAATATGCAAATATTAAGTGATAGAAAGTAAGCGAATAACATCATATTTGTTTACGAAGTGGAAAACTCTTTGTAGAGAAAATACCACTCCGGATATAGGTTGCCACTCGAATTCACTATGAAGAGAAACTTACAGTGATAGTTAAAAGACTTATAGCAAAATATTTTGCCGACTCAATTACTCTAACTGTAATAACGTAAGGAAACTCATTGAGCCTGCACCAAACAGAATTCTTCAGAACCTATGAGTCTCTTGTAGTTAATCCAATAGGGAACTCGCTCTTGCCGGAACTCCAACAATTAATCTCCAACTCAGAACTCTGAAGGTTATGGTTTGGTAAGGTTTGGTGTTATGATGGTTACCAAAGAAAGATGTTCACCAAGAGTAAAGAAGACATGAATCAATGAAGTCTTCAATGGTAAACTCTTAAAGAAAATGGAAACAAATATGAATGGGGTTTAGCAAAGTCCCATTAAAGAATAAGGATGTGGAAATAAAGATGTGGAGGCTCTATATTTTATACTAGGTAAAGTGGCTAAGGCATTTTTATATAGGTAGGGTTTCCAAGTCTACAAAAAGCCTTTAAAACGCGTCCAAAATAAGCAAAATACGTTGGGGTGTTCGAACACAACTTGAACTCGTGACTAACGCGCTTTTTGTTGTAAACTCATTTGAACATCTTGTCGAATGCCCTTCGAATGTCAACCCTCTAGATTGTTTTGTTTGCACGGAGTGAAGAACGCAAATTGCACGCGGAGCCTCTGGAAGATTTTGTTTGAACTGTAGAACAAACGTGCCACAAACGTCATGAGTTCGAACTTCAGAATGAACCCAACTCGAACGTGAGCTATGATATCTTCATATGATGTTGTCTAATCAGTACCAATTCCTCAAGGCTCATTACAACTCAATTAGACATTTTATCACGGAATTTACCAACCAAAACCAGACCTAAAAATATCTTCATTTAGCATTCCGTGACAAAATCACCAAATACAAATACTCTGGTAATAGAATGTAAGAAAAAAAAAAGCCAACTGTCAACCAACAAGACAGAGACTTATTATAATGTAACTCGATCTAAAACCTTACATCCAATAGTCTTGAAGTCGATGAAGATGTCGATTTTCTCACATGAAATAACCACAAATAACATACCCCGTGAAAAGTAAAGGGAAGAACAAAAATTAGATAATTGTGATAGATGATGCAGATGCACATAGATAACTATGCGTGAAATTTGATTTAACAGGAAACTCGCTAATCCTATCGGATCGATCCAATACATTCTGATTTCACCTGAATTCTACCAATAACACAATTTCAATACATTCTAACTTATCTAATTCAATACGTATCAAAACAATACTTTGCAACACTACTAGAAGCATCTGAATACAAAACGAGAATCTTGAAAATAGTCAATTTTATTGGGATGTCTTACCGATATTTTGAGTACATATAATGACTCCCAACACTCTCACGAATGCGCTGGTATGGTCGAGATTTCATTTGAAGGTGTCGAGCAACACAGTCTCACATGATAGTTCATTTTTACCTTGTTTTTCGTGCCATCAAACATGATTAGAGAAACTATCACCACCAACTTATGGTATTCTTTGATGGCTTCAATTTGATATATGGATTAACCCGTGAAGGTGTTCAAACGAGTCAGATCGGACCCAAGAAGCCCACGACTTCTCTCTCTTCCTCGCGATGTTTCCGGCCACCATCTTGCTCCTGGTGGCCGAACGATCCCATCAACGCTGACGCGCGACATTTGCAACGCCGGAGGGCCGTCCGCTAGCGCCAATTCCTCTCTCTCTCTCTAACATGTGTGTAAGTGATTAGGGGCTCCTTTTTAATAACACATAAATTTTGCCTTTTATAATAATATTTTCGGACTAGGGCGACAAAAACTTTTTTGGGGCCTTAAGCGAAATTGTTTTACAAGACTTTTTTAAATTAGAGATATTTTTAGAAAAAGAAAATAATTATATTATTTGTTTGTAAAAAAAATAAATCAAGGTAAATGTTTACTAAAATGTAATAATTTAATAATTTAATAATTCTATAATATAATTAACTAATCAATTAAGGGAATTTTGTTATTTTTTTACATAAAAGTTAATAATATTTTTATAATACACTTAAATATATAGGCATAAATTTTTATGAGTCTTTGTATTTTGGGTGAGACCCTAGACGACTACCTAAGTTGGCTGAGGGTCGAGCCACATATATTTTCAAAAATTACAATATGGTCTTTGCGTAAATTGCACTTTAATCCTCTTTATTGGGGCTGATTCAGATTTAGGCAAAAATTGAGGCCATTCTGCTCAAAATTTCAAAAAAGTGCCGAACACAAAAGTTATTCATCTCTAAAAAATGAGTCTAACGGTTCAAGAATCATAGCGTTTCGAGTCTGTTTACTATTTCTATAGCTGAAATATCAAAAATTACTCATAAAAAAAATACTCGTAACTGGCCCTTACGAATTACGCAATCTCCAAAGCTTCGAAAGATTACTTCAATGCATTCAAATATATTTTTCCATACTTAAACTCTTATTCTCTAATATTGTCTCGTTACGAGACCCAAACTTCAATCCGAAAATCTTTCAAAATTGTTCTGAAAACTCGATATATTACACATATCGTCTCTTTGTTTTCGAATTTCCTTCCATTCTAGTCTTACAACGCCGAAGCCTCAACTTCCCATTGAATTAAAGAAAAATAAAATTATAATAAATAAGACAATGATAACGGAAAATGTTGGTGTTTTTATGATATTAGTGATTGATAAACCTCTATTTTATATGAAAAATATAACTAAAAATAATTTTTTAGTACAATATCCACACACATTAGTTGAGCCAAAACATTTATTAAATTGCAATGTTGCAGAGTTAACGCTAGACATTGTTGCATAGTTGAGACTAGACCCGGCCACGGTTTCGGTTCCAAACCGAAACCGAAACCTTGGCCGAACCGTTCGGTTCTACAGTTTCAACAGGAACCCTAAACCCCAACGGCTAGTTGCCGTTGGGGGAGGGCAGGGAGCCGTTGGCTCCCTGCCCTCAATATTAAAAAAAAAACTGTTATGTTTAAAAAAAAAATTATAAATTACTAATATATCCCTAATAACGGTAATAAAACAGTTATATTTAGGGGCATTTTTGGTATCAAAAAATTCTAAAACTCTATAAATAATTCATTTTTCATTATTTTGATACTCCAAATTCTCAACTCTCTCATTTCCTACAATTCTCTTATTCTCAATCTCAATTCATACAATTCTCTTATTCTCAATCTCAATTCAATTAGTTATTATCATTCACAATTAGTCAATTTTCTTATTTTTCTTCCTGATTTCTCAAACGAAAAATGGCAAGCTCATCTGAGAACATAATGTCAAATATGCCAACCCAAGAGAGCGGCCCTAGTGTCGGTGCACAATCACGGAGAAGAGAAGTTAAGGCTCGTTCCTCGGATGTTTTCAAAATTCATTTTCATTTGGAACGCCTAGAAGATAATACACAACGAGCAATTTGCAACTATTGTGGGGTTACCTACAAATTTTCTAGTGGATATGGCAATATGATCAAGCACCTGGAAAGACATCATCCGGTTGAACTTGGAATTGATACGACGCAAACTCAAATGGCCAGGTACGCATCATCTAGTAGAGGTACGAGTGCTGTATATTTATTTAAATATTCTGATGCAAAAAATAGAGAAGAATTTGCGAAATTAACTTGTATGGCACATCTTTCTTTAAGCTTTGGTGAAAAACTTCATTTTACTAATAACGTGCATAATGCTTTAAATCCTTCTGGATTGCATGTAGAATGACTCGAAACACAACAAAACGTCATATTTTAAAATTATATAAAGATGGTAAAATTATTTTAAATGACATATTTAAAGAGATAAAATGTCGTATTTCTATATGTTCTGATATTTGGAGTGACCATTGGCAACCACACTCATACATGGGTGTGACTGTCATTGGATTGATGCATCATTTACCATGCAAAAATGACTTATTGCATTTAGAGTTTTTGATGACCAACATACTGCACAAAATATTTATAGAATGATGAAGGTAATTTTTGATGAATATGGTTTACTGCACAAATTTTAACAATTGGATTTGATAATGCATCTGCAAATACTGCATCCATCAATGATTTAAAATCCTTATGTGAACCAAATTTAGGGGGTCGATTTTTTCATATTCGTTGTACATGTCATGTCCTTAACTTATGTTCAGACGGTCTAAAATTATTATCACATTTCCTTGATCCTATTAAAATGGCACTAAATTGTATTTGGTCATATTCTCAAGTTATGAGAGAATGGACGAAGTTTTGTAAAATAAATGGTATTAAACCGATTAAATTTTCAAGAGATGTTCCAACACGTTGGAATTCAACTTATTTTCTTTTATGTCAAGCATTTCAATACAAAGATGCATTATGTAGTTTTTTTTCTCAAAATGTCACACTTTATCCTAGTCAATGGGATATTTGTGAAAACATTTTAGATATTTTAAAAGTTTTTAATGAAGCTACTCTAACTTTTAGCGGTGTTTATTATCCAACAACACATTTATTTCTTCTTGAAAGTTTGAATATTGTTGGTGCTCTCGATGAACATGCTGAAAGTAGCGATCCTAATGATATTATTTTGTTAGAAGCCATTACTGTTATGAAGGTAAAATGATTGAATTATTTTAGAGACATTCATTTACTTTATCTTATTGCTGCTGTTTTTTATCCTATATTTAAATTAGAAGGTTTGAATGGTGTTTTACAAGCTTACTATGGTTATTTAGGAATATTAGAAGAAATCGATATTACAAGAATAATGATGAAATTAAGAAATGATTTAATTGAGTTATTTAATGATTATATTGTAAGATATAACTTAGGAACATTAGGTGAATCTAGTAGTAGCGACCCGATAATTCAAACAAGACTTAGCGCAGGGGATCGTTGGTTATTGCAACGAAATAAAAAAGCTAGGGATACGACAACTAATAACCCCGAAATTAGATAATTATTTATCTACAAATTTCGAGTTTCCTACTGAAAGTTTAGTTAGTAAAAATTTTAAAATCCTTGAGTGATGGAACCGACATCAAAATATATATCATGTTTTATCAATTATTGCTAAAGAGATATTGGCAGCACCTATTTCCACCGTTGCGGTTGAGCAAGCCTTCAGCTTGGGAGGCAATATATTGGAAGCTAGACGATCTTCATTACATCCAAGCACTTTAGAAGCAACAACTTGTGTGGATGATTGGACTCGAGATGATCTGAGACAACAAGAAGATGGCCCCGATGATTTTGAAGATTTGTTCGATAATGCATCTGCAACAACAAGTGCAAGCGGAACCGGAGCTGAATGATCAACTGATAATGATGATTGATAATTATAAAATTGTAAATTTACAAATGGGAAATGTCTTAAAATTGTAATGGAACTACGTGAGCTTTGATTCCTCTCACCCCTGGAGGATACGTAGGCAACTTAAATTTTTAAAAATTTAAGTTCAAGCTCTTCAATGTAATAATTTTATTTATTTATAAAATTAATCTCATTTATTTTAATTTATTTTCGAAATTTAAAAAAAAAGGTTCGGAACCGAACCGGAACTGGAATCGAACCGGTCGGTTCCGGTTCGGTTCCGGTTCCACACTTGTGGAACCGGAAACTGGCCGGTTCGGTTCGGTTCCGAACCTGAACCGAACCGCCGGCCGATCTAGTTGAGACTAGATATATACAGTTATTTAGTTATAATTTACTATTTTATATTATAATTAGATAACACTATTTAGTCTTCAATTAATATGCATTTTAAAGACGATAGACATATTTAAAATGGACCCACTAAAATTATATATATATTTAGGCAATTTCGCGTTAGAGTATGTTGATTAAACGTTATATAAGCCAAAAGTTCTGGATTTAAGTCTTGCTCACATTAAGATTAGAGTATGATTTGATTTGTATTCACGTAAATTTTTAAAGAAATAATAATTAACAAAAATTATCTTTTAAACATATGTAAGTATTAATTTTGTGATTTTCCGTTACTGAAAAAGAGCAAAAAAAAAAAAAAAAAAAAAAAAAAGAACAACACATCAAAACAATCATTATATTATAAATATATGCTATGAATTGATATAGTTTAGATGAAAAGAAAATCAAAATTTTATAATTCAAGCGTGACACTAAGAGATATCCACGTGGTGCTTGGTGGTGCATATTTTGCTTTTGGATTACTTCGAGGAAAAGCAGAATCACACACACAAAAAAAAATGAAGACAAATAACAATAAGAAGGTGTAGGTATGATTTTGTAATATCCATTGGACGGTATATTTTATTTACCATTTTAAACATGTATTATTCAATCCAAATCATTAAATAACAATGAATTAACTACTAATTGTTGGATATTTAGTGTCATTAAACAACAATTTACATGCAAAACAACAGATCAAACAATAAAACAAATCTAGATGCATAAAAACCCTACAAACCAAATAAAATACCAGAAAAACCTGAAAAATAGATTCAATCCAAGTCGAGATGTTCTCTGTCCTTAAGAACTTATTGGCCCGTCACAGGTGCTCTACGGTTTCGATTTGCCAACGTTCTCCCAGGATAACTTGGTTTCTACTTGTTCAAGGTGCACTCCCCAACAAGTGTATGAACTTGGATAAATGGTGGATCTCTCTCTCAAAACAAAAGAAAACAAGTGTCTGTATCTCTGAATATACCTTTTCTGTATATTTCAACCACACTAAATTGGAGGGTAAGCCTTCTTTTATAAGGCATGGAGGGGTGCCAAAAGGGCACCCCTTGGGGTGGGGTTGTAACCCTTCATGGTTAGTAACCACCCCTCTCCCATCCAAAAGACATAAAAGCCCTTTATAATTGAAGAATTTACAACAATCCCCCACAATTCTTCAATTATTCATTCAGACACGTGAGAGAGATACCGTGAGCCAAAGCTGCATCGAAATAGGTAGCTTTCGCCTTGAACCTTTCCTAGTGAATGACAATCGGATTTACTTGGCAAACCAGTGACCCATAGTCTTGAACTGTTCTGCCGTTGGTGTAAACCAAGACAATTGCCAACACACAGCTTTAATTCGACCATTTTCCCGTTCTACGGTTGTGTTCATTTTGGCCCTGAACAACGGTCCTGGATTCATCAAGCACTTTAGGGTAACCCGCCTTTAAAGGTTCCCATGGAAGCGGCCTCACTTCTTACTTGAAATAGGTGATCTACTATGAAGAGGTAATCTGTCTTTACCCCCATTAGGACTCATCTCCTAATATAGTGATCATTAAAAGCCATCGCTTATCCTCACCAATGACAGACAGCACTCAGCGTCATCCACGGAATGGGAAAGAGTACGAAACTCTTCAGTGCTCGTTTTGAATTGCACAAAGTTTATGTTGTCCCTTTTGAACCTAGATCTTGGGATCTCCAGTCAACTAGGTTGGGTTTCCACAGTGACAATTCTTAGATTATAGGCTTCAAGCCCATTCCCCTCGATGACTTCTCAACTTGCTCTCGAGGTAAACCTTTAGTTAGTGGATCCGCTAGGTTTTCCTTCGGACCTGACATAATCGATCGTTATTATGCCACTTGAGAGCAGTTGACGTATGGTATTATGTCTCCGACGTATGTGTCGAGACTTACCATTATACATTGTATTTTGGGCTCTCCCAATTGCCGATTGGCTATCACAATGTATGCTAATCGCTGGCACCGGTTTGGGCCAACTAGGAATATCCTCCAGGAAGTTTCTAAGCCATTCTGCTTCTTCCGCTGTTTTGTCTAACGCTATGAATTCTGATTCCATAGTAGACCGGGCAATACACGTTTGCCTCGAGGATTTCCATGACACGGCTGCATTACCAAGTGTGAAAACAAATCCACTCGTGGATTTGGAATCCACCGTATCAGATATCCAGTTAGCATCGCTGTAACCCTCTAGTACAGCAGGATATCTCTCGTAATGTAGCCCATATTTTGAAGTTTCACGCAGATACCTCAAAACTCTTACTATGGCTTTCCAGTGGTTGTGTCCTGGATTGCTCGTATATCTGCTAAGCCGATTCACAGCTTGAGCGATATCAGGTCGTGTGCAATTCGTGAGATACATCAGACTTCCGATGATTCTCGAATACTCTAGTTGCGATATGCTTGAACCAGTATTCTTTGATAAATGAAGAGTTAGGTCTACAGGGGTTCTAGCTACATTTAGATCCCCTTTGATATATTTATCGAGTATCTTCTCAATATAATGAGTCTGTGATAATATATATCCGTCTGATGTCCTAGAAATCTTAATCCCTAGGATTACATCAGCTATCCCCATATCTTTCATATCAAATCTGCTGGATAACACGTTTTTGGTAGACTGAATCATTTCATGATTACTACCAATTATCAGCATATCGTCTACATAGACACACAATGACATATCCCTTTTGAGTTGATTTAGTGTACACACACTTATCACACTCATTGGTTTTGAACCCATTTGACAACATTTCTTTGTCAAATTTCTCATGCCATTGTTTCGGTGCTTGTTTTAATCCATACAAGGATTTTACAAGTTTGCACACCTTCTGTTCTTGTCCAGGAACACAAAACCCTTCTGGTTGTTCCATGTAAATTTCTTCATCCAATTCACCATTCAAGAATGCTGCGTCTTTACATCCATTTGATGTATTTTAAGACCAAATATAGCTGCTATGGCTATGAGCATTCTTATCGATGTGATGCGAGTCACAGGTGAATAGGTGTCAAAGTAATCAAGGCCTTCTTTTTGTCTATAACCTTTTATGACAAGTCTTGCCTTGTACTTATCTATTGATCCATCCGTTTTCATCTTCCTTTTGAATATCCATTTGTAGCCCAATGGCTTACAACCTGGTGGAAGATCAACCAACTCCCAAGTATGGTTCTGTAGGATTGAATCAATCTCACTATTTATCGCCTCTTTCCAAAGAGGTGCCTCAGGAGAAGACATAGCTTCTTTATAGCTTTGAGGCTCATTTTCTAACAGGTATGTCAGAAAATCGGGACCAAACGACTTAGACGTTCTAGCTCTTTTGCTACGTCTAGGCTCGATTGTCTCAGTATTAATACGTTTATCTGATTCTAGGTCAACCTTATCACTGTCCTTGACAGCGTCGGTCATTCTTTTGAGAGACACTGTGCGCTGTCTTTCCTTACAAGGAAACGTCTCTTCAAAAAATGTCGCATTCCTTGACTCAATTATCATTTCCGGATTGATGTCAGGAATCTCCGACTTGTGTACCAAGAATCGATACGCACTACTGTTGCGAGCATATCCAATGAATATACAGTCAACAGTTTTTGGGTCCTATTTTAACCTTCTTAGGTTTAGGAACCATTACTTTGGCAAGACACCCCCACACTTTGAGGTATTTGTAGGAAGGTACGAAACCTTTCCACAACTCATATGGTGTCTTGTCCAACCTTCTGTGAGGAAGTTTGTTAAGAACGTAGTTCGCGGAAAGCAAGCTTCCCCCCACAAGTTCTGGGGTAGTCCCGAACTTGTCAACATGGCGTTCATCATTTCCTTCAACGTTCGGTTTTTGCGTTCCGCAATTCCGTTCTGTTGAGGAGAATAAGGAGCAGTGGTTTCGTGAATAATTCCGTGCACAGAACAATATTCACCGAATGGTGAAACGTATTCACCGCCTCTATCACTCCTGATTCTTTTGATTTTCTTGCCCAGTTGGTTTTCAACTTCGTTCTTATAGTGTACGAAGCTCTCAATTGCTTCAGCTTTGCTTCTCAGCAAGTACACATAACAGAATCTTGTGCTGTCATCGATAAAAGTGACAAAGTACTTTTTACCGCCTCTTGTTTGCACAATATTCATGTCACATACATCGGTATGTACAAGTTCAGTCAGCGGTTCAGAACTACGTTCTATAGAATGAAATGATGTTCGATGCATTTTTGCTTCAACACATGCTTCACACTTATGTTGGCCATCAATTGCAAATTTAGGTATAAGGTCCATGTTAATTAATTTACGCATAGTATCATAATTAACATGTCCTAACCTCCCATGCCATACATTTTGTGACACAATAATATAAGCAGACGAACTAGCTTTATTAATAGCACGGTTAACAGTCATTACATTTAGCTTAAAAAGCCCTCAGTCAGGTAACCTTTTCCTACATACATATCATTCTTTGTCATTACAAACTTATCAGAAACAAATACAAGCTTAAAACCAGCCTTACTAAGAAGAGAGCCCGAGACCAAGTTCTTCCGAATATCTGGAACGTGCAGTACATTTTTCAATGTTAGCTCCTTTCCGGATGTCATCTTCAGAACCACTGTGCCTTGTCCAACCACCTGAGAGGTAGACGAGTTTCCCATTGTCAGATGATCGCCGCCATCGACCTTCTGGTACATGGAAAACATCTTACTGTCTGCACAGATATGACGAGTAGCCCCAGTGTCTACCCACCATTCTCTCGGATTCCCAACTATGTTGGCTTCAGTTACCACTGCTGATAGTTCCATCTCTGAGATATCATCAGTCAGCTGCTCGCCTTCAGTGACATGGGCCTCATTTTTCTTTTTCTTGCCCTTGTCCTGAGACTTCTTGTTTCTGCAGTCCTTTGACATATGACCGCTCTTTCCACAGTTGTAGCATTTTCCCTTGAACTTCTTGTTCCCAGAGTCAGCTCCACTGTTCTTTTCTTTTTGCTACCCTTTACACCTTCAATGATGTTGGCCTTAGACTCCAGAGTCTTGTAGCTGGCCTTCTCGGACATCCTGTTGTCCTCCTCGATTCTCAATCGAACACTGAGGTCTTCAAGGCTCATCTGCTTCTTTTTGTGTTTCAGATAGCTCCTGAAGTCCTTCCATGATGGAGGCAACTTTTCAATTATGGCGGCAACTTGAAACGTCTCACAAAGTTTCATTCCTCATCCAGTATTTCATGAATGATTAATTGCAGTTCACCCAACTGAGACATCACCGTCCTTGAATCTACCATTTTGTAGTCCAGGAACCTACCCACGACAAATTTCTTTTGTCCGGCATCTTCAGTTTTATACTTCTTCTCGAGAGATTCCCAGAGAATCTTCGCAGAAGTCATGCCTTGGTACACATTGTACAGGGTATTGTCAAGACCACCCAAAAGGTAGTTCTTGCATAAGAAGTCTCCAGACATCCAAGTCTGTTCTCGCTCTTCCTTGGCCAATTCGGATTCACCCTCCACAGGACCCGGAGGATCTTTGAGGAATTTTGCCAACTGGAGAGTTGTCAGGTAGAACAGCATCTTGCTCTGCCATTGTTTGAAATTTGCCCCACCAAATTTCTCCGGTTTTTCTCCATGAGAGACCGGTACCGTGTGATATTCCGCTAGCCATATGTAACTGGAAAATCAACAGGGTCAATTAGTCTACGAAAGACAAATTGCACAACGATCAACGAATGATCTTGTTCAAAGTGATATACGATAAATGTAGATATATATAATTCAATCAAGATTGGATGGAATTACTTGTGTATTATTACACTTTAAATTCTCAACCAATTATGCAACAATCAAACAATTTCAACTTTATCACTATGTGTATGCTTGTGATAATTGAACAACCTAATAATAACTTAAATCTATACTACCAAGATTAATGTGTTAACAGTATATGACTTACCAAGTTAATATTATTTAGTTTGCAGTTTATAAGAATTACAGGACTATTTCGTTAGTGTCGCGTTCGTATCTACGTTCGAACGAGACTGTCCAGTGTGTGTGCGTTCGTGTTGCGTTTGATAACGCGTTCGAACGATGTGTTTCCAGAGAGTTCACGTTCGAGTAGCGTTTGATAACGCGTTCGAACGGAATGATTCCAGAGAGTTCACGTTCGTATAGCGTTCGTGAACGCGTTCGAACGGAATGATTCCAGAGAGTTTGCGTTCGAGTTGCGTTTAGTACGCGTTCGAACGTTCTAAGGCAGAAGGCTTGCGTTCGAGGTGCGTTTGAAGACGCGTTCGAACGTTCTTACGAGAATTCAAATTTTTAGCCTTCGCGTGCGTTGGGCGTTCGAACGCCCTACGGGTTTTTCATGCACAGTTCGTATTTTCCAGAAAATATTAAAACCCTAACATGCAAATTACTATTTAATAACACGATCAATAAGTTCTTAAGATTGTTGGATATTTAGTGTCATTAAACAACAATTTACATGCAAAACAACAGATCAAACAATAAAACAAATCTAGATGCATAAAAACCCTACAAACCAAATAAAATACCAGAAAAACCTGAAAAATAGATTCAATCCAAGTCGAGATGTTCTCTGTCCTTAAGAACTTATTGGCCCGTCACAGGTGCTCTACGGTTTCGATTTGCCAACGTTCTCCCAGGATAACTTGGTTTCTACTTGTTCAAGGTGCACTCCCCAACAAGTGTATGAACTTGGATAAATGGTGGATCTCTCTCAAAACAAAAGAAAACCAAGTGTCTGTATCTCTGAATTATACCTTTTCTGTATATTTCAACCACACTAAATTGGAGGGTAAAGCCTTCTTTTATAAGGCTTTGAGGGGTGCCAAAAGGAGCACCCCTTGGGGTGGGGTTGTAACCCTTCATGGTTAGTAACCACCCCTCTCCCATCCAAAAGACATAAAAGCCCTTTATAATTGAAGAATTTACAAATACAACACTATGTATATGGATATAAAAATTTACAAATATAGAAGATGACGAACTTAAATAAAGTCGAGTTTTTCTTATGTCCTTAAGAACTTATTAGTCCCGCCTCGGTACATTATAGATTTTTTGTGGCTAACGTTCTCTCAGAATTCTTGATTGCTTCTTATAGAAGTGACACTTCTTTCTTTAAGAACAAAAACTATGACAAAATGTAGAAACTCTCCTAAGGACAAAATGACAATTGAATGAATAAAAATGAATCCAATGGAGTCTATTTATAGACATTGATGGTTGTCTTTATAAGGTACATTTAGCTTAAGATCATTTAAAAGATTATGACCCTCCAACATACTCTTTCATATTAAAGGGTTATATCTATTTACTTTAAGAACATATCTCTTCAATTTTGTATCTTTCCCAAAGAGAACATATTAAGAGATATGTCTTCTAATGAGACACCTTATAAATATACATATTTATTTATATAAATTTCTAAACCCATATTATTTAGGATAAAATTAGAATATGTGTTTATTAATAAGAAATTTTCTTAATTAGTTGATTCGGTCTATTACAAATGTTATCGTAATCAACTCTTAATAAGGACGCTGGATTCCAGAGAAGAATAGATTGTAATATATCCAGCATTATTTGAGAGGGATGTTAATGATATCTTATATTTTTTTGATAGGTTTATATTCATATTAAAAATAAAATCGTGAGAAATGAAAATCAAATAGTTTAACTATTAGCCTAGCGCAATGCAAAATGAGAGCGAGTTTCATTGCATTTAAGGGTAAAGAAAAAGGACAAAACTTGTACAAGTGACTATGGAATGACTTCTAGGCAAGGCAAGAAGCCACCAAGTAGTCGTATCTGTAATTTGCTGGTTTTTAAATAATTTTTTCGGTGAAAAGTTAAGTTTAAATCTTATTTTTTTTTTCTTAAAAGAATAATAAAAAAAAAATCATCAAGTCGAAAACAAGAAGAACTTTCTTTTTGGTTATATTTAAATTTGAATTTCTCTTTGTAAATGTATTATTTTTTTTTTTGAAAATATCGAAAATCTCGTTGTCAAATCATCCCATTTGGACTTAAGTGGAAGGGGTAAGACTTTCGACTGCTCTAAAATCTTACAAGAAGTGCATCCCATGAACTCGAATCCAGGGACCTGATAATTAAATTTTAATTTTTTTATCAACAAGTCACGAGAATTTAAATGTATTAATTACTTGTTTTTCCCACCAAGTGACTTGTACTAGGGAGATACTTCGCATAATCACTTTATACTATAGATTTGATCCGACTCAACCAGGTGACTCATATTTGTTTTCATTAACTTTTAGGTTTAAATAATGTCTAATTTTGGTTGTCAATTTTGTAATCTTTAAAACCTAATTGAATTTAGATAGGCATATGACATCAAATCAAATGGGCACTTTTGTCTACATGGAAGAATATCCTCTTATTTGATTTCGATCTAGAGTAGTGGATATAAGTATCTGCTAGATATAACAATCAATTAGGACATATTAGAATTTCTCAATTCTGATCCCGACTTTTTATAGAAATTTGATATGAAAATCATTCAAAATTAATATAATTTTATATTTAAGACGAAAAATATATGAAATTTCAAATTTGAGGATTTTAACAATCCCTAAAAACTACTGTAGCAAATGTGCCAAAGCACTAGAGTAAGATTTGATATTTAATTTACAATATTTTCCAAATCCCAGCTTTTTTTTTTTTTTTTTTTAATTTTAAATTTTTTAACACACCTGTATTTTTATTTAAGTCAAAATGTACTCTTCATTACATTTTCTTCTATTAACTACCAATCACTTATATTTTACTAAGATCGTGAGAGAATCCATATATATATATATATATATATTGAAATCGTTGGAAATCCTACAGCCAAACCACCCCTTCCGGGCTTAAACGGAGTAGGTAAAACTTCCGACTGTCTCAGGTTCTTACAAGAAACACACTCCATGAATTCAAATTCAGGACCTCAATATGAGATCTTGAGCCATATTCCCTATACCACCAAATCATGCCCATTAGGGACATGAGATAATATAATCCATATGCATGATAAGTAATTCAGTGAAGTCTTCTAATTGGCATGTAATTTGATATTGAATCTTGCAATATAACATTCAAATGATGATCATATTTTGAAGAACAAACAATTCAACAAGAATCTCTAGGATTTCTTGAGTTTCATGCAAGGAATGTAAAGAGCAAAAAAAAAAAAAAGTGTAAGATTTACCACCATAAAGACAAAAGTGCCCTGCGAAAACATTCCCTTGTATCATTATTAGCTCCCATTCCAAACCAAAATCTTGTACTAGCTTCTCAACAAAATCAACCCTTAGATGGCCCGTAATCCCCCGGCGACTCAGCCCTCAGCAGCCCCTCCAAAACGCACGGGGCTGCTCCGTTGCGCCGCCATCATCTTGCTAGCCCTAATCGTCCTTGCCGCTCTTGTTGTGCTCATCATATGGCTCATAGTCAAGCCTAAACGACTTGTTTACACCATTGAAGATGGTTCAATCCATAACTTCAATGTAACCAAGAACCACCTAAATTCCACATTTAATTTTGTCATTAGGGCACATAACCCTAATGGCAGGGCCTCCATATACTATGATTCCATTGAAGTCTCCGTTGCCTACGACGATCAAAACGTTGCGTTTAACACACTTGAGCCATTCCATCAGCCGACAAGAAATGTGACACGACTAGATGCAACACTTGTTGCACGTGATGTGACATTATCAAACTCGATTGCTAAAGATTTAATGCTCGAAAAATCATCTGGGGAAATTGAATTAGAAGTTCATTTTAAGGCGAAGATTCGATTTAAGATTGGGGTGTGGAAATCAGATCATCGTACACTTAAAGTTGTATGTGACCCTGTGATGATGCACCTTTCTTCATCTAAAAGTTTCCTGCGGACGAACTGCGATATTGATCTTTGAGTTATATTGATGTTTAATCTTAAATGTAATAAATTTTTTTTTTCTTTTTGTTTGTTCTTGTGTGTGAGACTCTGTGACTTTTTGTTTATTAATTTTGATTATTGTGTGAACATTATTAATGTTGCATTTTTGTATTATAAGGTGACGATTCTATTAAAAACTGTAACTGGTGGTATGCTGTATCGAACTACTTATCTGAATTTGTCAATGATGATAATTTGTTGAGAATAGGAAAAGGAAATTTTCGAAGTTCCCAAGGTTGAATACCAGCCAAAAAAGGTAAAAAAAAAAAAAAAAAAAATTAAAGAAGATAATTGTTAGAAAATGTTGTTAAGTAACAACAATTAGAAAAGTTGTTAAGTAACAACAATTAGAAAATGTTAAATGGGGAACATATAGATACACCCATGATGGTAATATTTTTGGAGAGGTTAGAAGAAATTATTAAGCATCCAAATACATGTGATTATATAGTAATCAATGCATCCAAATGCATGTGATTACATAGTAATCAATGCTTGCTTCCAAATGCATGTGAGCTAATAGGAAGCCTAGCATGTGATCTTATAGTAACTTGATTTCCCTCCTATAAATAAGAGTATTTGCTTATTGAGTTAAGTAATCAATTCAATTTGATTAAGATCATCTCTACAAGAAGAAAGATATGCGATTGTGTTGTAATTAACTTAGGTTTATTTCAATTTATTTGTAAATAAATCTATGACTAGTAATACATATTTGGTTAGATCCCAAGATGACATATATGAAAAAATATTAGGGATAATGATTCCTAACATTGGTATCAGTAGCTTAAATACATGTATTCTAGTTAGATTACATAAAAATAATGATCTTGCATGAAAAATATAGAAAAACTTTCTGGTTTTTATTTTTACAAAAATATTTTTCTTCCAACTTTGGACCGTAATAACTCACTGTACAAAATTGATAATGATATGTTCTAAGATGTTTGGAAAAATAGAACTTGAGATCTTCAATTCCGTATATCATTTTCTTAATTTGGATTACAATTGAGAAAGATATTGACCCTAGAAGTTGGCTAGTCGAACCTTTTTTTACCCAGAAAAACACTCTCAAAAGAGACGTACTACATGTCAACCGATACTTAGAAAATCAGAGAACAAGTCGTCGGATTGTTGTATGACAAGTCGTACGTGTAGAGCTGAAAGGGATGACATGTCGTCCCTAAAATAATAAACCGACAAGTCATTTGCCTTTGTATTAAATAACCGACATGTCATACGGTCATAGAACTAGCGGGCAACATGTCGTCTGCGTGTGTGACTTGGCCGAGCCTAGCCGGCGTGTGATAGCGCATGAGGGTGCGTGAGTGCCCGTGGCTATATCAATTTTCTTCGGTAATTCCGATCTGTCACGATTGAATATCAAATCCTTTTTGCATATTGTTTTAATCGACCATGATAAATTTATTTTATCACCTAAACTTTGTGTTTATACAATTTAATAAATATCTTTGTGATGTTTATTTTAGCCAATGTAACTTTGTGTTTTTATTGTGATGATTTTTTCTTGTATTTGTTGCAGACAAATCACGGCGATAGTCCGGAGAGTTGCAAAAATGATTACGACATCCACAGACAGAGAAATAATATCAGACATGTTGTTGAAAATGGATAAATATCAGATGAATGAAAGCGATGATATGATTGCGCATATCATCACCTTCAATAACATGTTACAAGAGTCAATCTGGGCAGGTAATTGGATAGGACAACCAAATATATTCAGATTACTGAGAAACATTCTCCCTAAGATATGGAAAAAATGACTTACCCATAATTGGTGATCAGTAAAACGTGTAGAAAAACTACATGTTCCTTATAATAAAGTCATTGAGAGATTGGTCATTGAGTATCTCAGACATAAGACAAAAAATACGATTTTTCCTTTGATGTCTCAAAATCGTTACAAAGATCCTAAATTTGCTATAGGATTTATGTGGCTGTCCAAGATCAATTATGAGTCACCCAAAGAGTTTGAGGATTCGTATCCCAAAACATATATGAGTTGAGACTCTAAAATTGAAAATTTATTATTGTAAAATATTAATGGCATTCTTGTGATTTCTATGTGTAATTATTTATTATTTCATGGCATGTAAATATTGCTTTTAATTTATGTATGAATGTTTTATGTTGAATTTAACTTATGTAATTAAATTAAGGAGTGTTATTTATTGTCACATGCTGAAGTTCTAAAAATTTATATAATTTTTTAGAAAATGATTTTACCTTATTGATTATGTTGATAACATTTTTACATTGGGCAATTTGATGATGATTGAACACATAATGGCCTTTTAACTCTAACCCCATTGAAAAATTTTTATTAAACATAATTCGTTTCATGATAAAATAAGGCAAAAATATTAACAATTATACATGAATGTCTGTAGAAAATTTTGTGTTTTTGATATGGCTTCCGCAACAAAGAACATTATCGCTGAACTCAATAAGGGTGAGAAACTGAATGACGATAATTATGAAATTTGGAGCATGAAAATCCAATATGTGCTAGAAGAACAAGAGGTTCTTGAAATCCTGAAAAATGAGTATGGATGAACATGAACAGGGCGTTACGGCCCAACACATGCGAGACTATGAGGCGTGGAAGAAAAAGAACTTCATTGCTCGCATTATGTTGCTAAGTAGTATGGATAATGACCTCATTAAAGAGTTCAGGAAGTATGACATGGCTAAGAACATGTGGTCCACACTAGATGAAAAGTTTGGTCGTACATCAATAACTAAACTTAGGTCACTCACAATCAAGTTTGACACATACAAGAGACGCCATGAGGTCACTATGTCAAAACACTTGAGGCAAATGTCAAACATGATTACTGAACTGACCAAGCGGTCATACGTTCTCTTCCAAATAGCTGGGAGCATATGAAGATGCATTTGACCCACAATGAGAGCATCAAAACGTTTGAAGATGTTAAACGCCATCTTGAATTGGAAAGCGACCGACTCGCTGTCGTTAAGTAAAATATTGAAGTGTATATGACAAAAACCAACAAACCTAAGGGTTTGAAGAAGAGAAGAAAATTTCATGGTGGTGGGTTCCCGTTCGGAAAAGAATAATATTCTTCCAAATTAGGAAAGAAACAAAAAATTAACTAACATGGGAAAAAAACGTCATACCAAAAAGAAAAACATGGCAAATGTTAAATGTTATAACTATGGTAAGAATGGTCATTTTGCTCGTGATTACACCGAGTCTAAAAAGGTGAATATCTTAAATACATGTTTAAATGAAATATGTGTTTCAAGTTTGATCTTTCTAACTGAATCTAATACTTTTTGGACTGTAGACTTAGGAGACACAGACCATTAGTGAAGGATAGAGATGCCTTTGTGAAATTTCGACGAATTTCACCTCGGGTGAAGTGGATATACGTTGGTAAGTGTTGGATTCTCTAAGGTCCAAGGATCATTATCAAGCAATGAAAAACAAGTGAATACAACAAAGGAGAATGGCGGAATCATACTCATAATAAACGGATTGGATGTTACGAAGAACAAAACTTTTTCTCCCTTACATGTTGCTCTAAGGCTCATGGCAGTGAGGTGAAAACAGTCCACTGTTTTGGCTCTCCAAAATCGGTCCAAGCTCCAAGCTTCTCGAATGATATTCCAAGCCCACGGGTGGGTTTCCCTATCACCTTCGTAAGACTCAAACGGTGTGCTAGCACTAAGGAATTTTTGCCACAAAAATCCTTAATTCTTCTTGCCATTCTCGGCAGTGCAGGGAAAGGAAGAAGACAACCCACTTTGGGCGTGAGAGAGGGAGAAGTGAGGAAGAGAAAGTGTGTTGTGTGGTTGTTGGATGGATTGGTGTATCTAATACACTTTTTCTAATTTTAAAAATCAAAATAAAACATATACAATTAATAAACAATTGTAAATGTCAATCAAGCTTTTCAAAAAAGCTTTCCAACCACTCACATCACTATTCACATCAATCAAGTTGTCAAGTCACATCACTCAAAGTGACAAGTGATTTGACGCTTGATGCGACTAGCGATTTGACGCTTGATGTGACTTGTGTGCCGCACTCGAATTCGAAATGCGAATGCGCTCGCAAACAATCCCGAGCTCGGGTTCGCTAATTCCAAATTAACGAATTTTCCGTTGCGACGCAATTAAATGATTATGCCTAGCGAAATCACTATTCACGTCGCTAACGAATTAATTCTAAATTAACTCGTTCGCCCGAATTAAAATCCGATTTTAATTCCGCGTCGAAATCCAATCTCGTATAATATATCAAATATATTATTTTACCGATTAATTCCAAATTAATCGTTATCTCTCTTTAATTGATATTTTATCCCAGATAAAATATATCCGCAATTAATCACATATTAATTTTCTCTATCATCAAATTAATCCTAGATTAATTAAAGTGTGAGTCATACATCATCGGTGAATCTTCGGGAAGCGACCCATGAGATCCCCGAATATGTTGACAGTAAATTCGGTCATCGGACTATCCGAACACGTAAGTACCTCGTACTACGTTTATACTGATTTACAAGACAAGGTTGGCTTCTAGCAAAGTGTCATGCCTACCCAATTCTCCATAAACATGCTTACATGAATAAGCGATCTATATCAGGCGTAGTATACGTAGTATTGCGTATGTCGATCCAGTATCAGATGATCACGTGCTAGGCCTGGGGCTGGAATTGTGTCTGCCCCGTACGAAGCACATGTCGGATGTCTGGTAACTAGTCTCTATAATCGGATATACATGACCTTGTCATAATATGCCGATAGCTGCAGCATTTAAGAGAACCATTCCTGTATCCTACGTGACCATCATCTCCACTATGACTGGAATGATACTTCCGTCTTGACATCACACCCAACACACTACGATTCTCGATATACCCAGAAGAGGCGTACACAGAAACTGGTTAAAGCCCTGGACGACCAAAACCAAAGCATATTGATAGTCGCAAGTATTAGCGGTGCAAGTCTCAGGTTAAGACCAAATACACCAACCCTGATTTCGGACTTCCATAGACACATAGTCATACTACCAATGGAATTCCGAGGGGGTCTATCCAGAGCGAATCTGTTTCCCGTACCATCGGTAAAACACAACCTCATATTACACTTGCATAAGTATCTTATACCCAAATATATGAGAACTATGCCGTTATGCCCTCACAACGCGCACAAATGTAATACTAGTCTTTTACGCATTTATCGATGTTCAATCTCGACAATGCTCTGACTAGGGATATTTAATGATTAATCATTCGTGGACTGATACTGTCTCATATCATTCTCAATCCAGGAACTAATCATAGAGATCTCCTATCATTTATACATCTAGGTGATCTAATCACAAATGATAGAGAGCAATCTCCTTTGTCACATAGTTAATTTGTACAACAACACCATGATCTGTACAAATAGTGACGCTATAGGTCATAATTGTCTAACAGTAAGAACTCACGAGTTGAAGTCAAAGGAATAGGTACATGGAAGTTAGTAATGCATGGCGGAAAAACTTTACTCCTACATGATGTATTGTTTGCTCCATAAATTCATTAAAATTTAGTTTCTGTGTTAGTTTTGGTTAATTTAGGTTTCAATTTGAACTTCCATAAATTTGATGTTGATTTGTACTTAGGTACACTACATCATGGTTCTGGTCATTTTATAGATGATTTTATTGTATTAAATGTTGAATGTTTTAATCGCAATTCCAATTTTTCATTTGTTACTTCATCTATCAGTAATGATAGTGATGTAAATGTCTGGCATGCTAGACTTGGCCACATTGGCCAGCAAAGATTGAACAAATTAGCCAAAAAAGACTTTCTGGGAAACATAGAGAAGGTATATTTGTCAACCTGTGAATATTGTTTGGCTGGAAAAACTGCGAGAAAACCATTTGTAAAATGAACTATAGTAGAATATTCATTACAATTAATCCATTCGGATATTTGTGGTCCAATGAATGTCAGAGCAAGACATGGAGCATCTTATTCGTCAAATTTATAGATGATTTTACATACTTTAGTTATGTCAATTTGATTGCTCATAAATCTGAAACATTAGAATGTTTTAAGAAATTTATGAATTTAACTGAAAATCAATTAGACAAGAAAATTAAAACACTACACACTGACCATGGTCGTGAGTACTTATCTGATCAGTTCAGAGAATTTTGTGATGAAAAAAGAATTAGTCATCAGTTGACTACTTCTGCCACTCCTAAATAAAATGGTGTTGCAGAAAGAAGAAATGTAACTCATCTTGAAATGGTTAGGTTTATGATGGCACAATAAAATTTACCTATAACCTATTGGGGTGATGCATTATTGACTGCCACATATATACTTATTCGAGTGCCATCAAAATCTGTTGCCACCTCATCATATGAGTTGTGGACAGGTCGCAAACCAGATATTCACTTTATGAAACCTTAGGGTTGTGCGGTCTATGTCCATGTGCGTTCTCACGAATAAGGAAAGTTAGTTCCCAAGAGGAAAAAATGTATCTTCATAAGATATTTTGAACAATCAAAAGTGTATGTTTGCATAGGTGAACATGAAAGTGGAGGCATGACAGAATTTGAATCACAAGATATCACATTTTTAGAGAATGATTTTCCTAAGCAAAGAGAGATATGTCAAGATTTATCTCTATATGGAACTCAGGATCACATGAATCCCATGATTGGTGAACATTCAGGTTTACCTAACTCAAGTGGGAGTGATGAGAGAAATTTGAGAAAACATGATAAATCAGTTTCACATTAATCTCAAAATGATGAATTATTTTCACATGAGTCTCATTTACGTGATCCGAGTTGGAGTGATGTACATAATCCAAGTGGGAGCAATGTACACGATCCAAATGGGAATAATATGGAAAGTAAGGAATTAGTTCCACAACTAGAATCTCAATTACGACGTAGTAATCGTATAGGCATTCCTCGACGTCGTTTCGATATCGAATAGACTTTTTCACATCAGAAGTATGCTTTATTTTAAGAACCCATTTATTCTTGATAGCTTTGCGTCCTTCGGGTAGATCAACCAGTTCCCACACTTGGTTGGATCTCATTGACTCAATTTCTTCTTCCATTGCTTTCATCCATTTTTCTGTAAATGGGTTCTTAAAATAAAGCGTATTTCTAATGGCAATATCGAAAGATATAAAGCATGACTTGTAGCAAAATGGTATATACAACATGAAGGAATTGACTACGAAGAGACTTTTTCACATGTTGTAAGGTTTACCTCAATTCGCTTGATTCTGGCTATAGTTGCAAGCATGGATCTAGAATTACATAAAATGAATGTAAAGACTCATTTTCTCAATAGAGAACTTGACGAATAAATCTACATGGAACAACCAATAAGTTTCATGAAAGAAAATGAAAAGGAGAATGTATGTAGACTTTTAAAGTCTATATATGGTCTCAAGCAATCGTCTAGACAATGGTATATACGATTCCACAATACAATAATTTCGAATGATTTCAAAATGATAGATGATGATCATTGTGTGTACACCAAGAGAGATAAAGATAAGTTCATTATCTTATCATTGTACGTGGATGATATACTTATAGCTGGAAATGATAAGGGGTTTGTTAAATACATCAAAGAATGGTTATCATCTAACTTCGAGATGAAAGATATGGGTAAAGCTACATATATTATTGGGGTTAAGATATCAAGAGATCGTTCAAAGAATTTATTATCTCTTTCACAAGAGTCATACATTAAGAAAATTCTTGAACGCTTTCAAATGCAGGCTTGTAAACCCATTGATACTCATATCACAAAAACTGAAGCTTTAAGTCGTAGATTGTGTCCTAAAACTCCACAGGAAAAGGAACAAATGAAGAAACTTCCTTATATAAGTGCAGTTGGAAGTTTAATGTATGCAATATTGTGTACGAGACCTAATATATGTTTCACTGTTTGAATGATAAGTAGATACCAATCCAATTCAGGGCTAGCATATTGGAAAACAGTTAAAAGAATATTTAGGTATCTGAGAGGGACAATTGATTATTCATTGTGATATCAATGGAATGATCTGTAATTGCCAGGCTATATTAATGTTAATTAGGGAGGAGATTTAGATGAAAGAAAATCTACCTCCGATTTTCTTTTCTTACTGAACAACAGTGCTATATCATGGAGCAGTAAGAAACAATCTTATATAACCTTATCCACAATAGAGGCTGAATTTTGTAGCTTTTTCATCTGCAGTAATAGAAGCTGTGTGGTTGAAAAGGTTCTTAGATCACTTGGGTATGTCAAATGATGCTTCTGGTCCAACATTAGTTAACTGTGATAGTGAAGCAGCGTTAGCCTACACAAAAGACCCAAAATTCCATTGTAAAATGAAACATATAGATACCAAATATAACTTCGAAAAAGACATAGTTGCACGAGAAGAGGTAAACATGAAGTACATTTATACGCAATAGATGGTAGCAGATCCATTGACCAAGTCTGTTCTTAGACATGTAAAAACTCAGGGATTGCATAGATGTTAATATACTTACATATTATTATATGTTATTTTTCCCAATAATATTTACTAATGTTAATACTCATTGGTATTTGTGTTCAATGATTACATGTTATTATATTGATACATGTTTAAACAAATATATTATTAATTAGTATGAGAAGTATGTCGGATAAATGAATGATTGTCCCTCTCACACAGGCAATCTCCTTCATTACTTTGTGTTAATGAGAGATGAGATAAATTTTTTAAGCTAATTATCTGAGTGATAATTTGGAGAGCTCAAGCTTGAAAATTAAGTAATATCGTTGTGAGGTCACTTTCTATGTGATATGACCTAAAGAGAATAAGTTCATTTTACCTTACTTGTCTTAATGTCATATAAAAGTTAGACATTATGTTTGTCTGAACTATCATCTGTATGGTATTTTATGAGACATATGTTCCATGGGAAATGAGAGGATACCGTAGCACATGTTTTCATACTATGTTTACAATTACGACTATTGAAGGTAATACAAGTAAATATCTCAGTCTTGATATTGTGTGAGACCCTTGAGATTATTTCAATCTCACATTGTACCTTTTAGACTCTTGTCTGCTTCTCAAAATTTAGAATTAATGATCGCTATCTTGGAGTGTTACTGAAGGATCATGAGAGATTCGATCCGAAAGGATATCTCTGGAAAAGCGAATTGAATCAAGGTTGAGAGTTTCGAGAAAATGAGAAAAATCATTATATGAGTAATATCACATTAGCTTGTATTCACTGGTCGACCGATTATGTTGTTCTATGTGATGAAACATGATTGTGAATACAAAATAAATACTACATTCGAAAAGAGATCGAGAGATATAATGTGATACATGATCGATGATACTGCATACCTAATCCACTATGATTCTATCCATTATTCGAGCAGCTATATATTCCTAACAGATGTATAGCAAGTGAGCTCTCGAAGTATGCTAGTCGCACGACACAATTACTAAGTATGAATTATTCTTGTAGAGATAATAAAAACTGTTGATCCCATCATGTGTGAGTGGGAGATGTTAGAAAATATTGTTAAGTAACAACAATTAGAAAATATTAAATGAGGAACATATACGAACACCCATGATGGTAACATTTTTGGAGGGTTAGATGAAGTCATTAAGCATCCAAATACATGTGATTACATAGTAATCAATGCATCCAAATGCATGTGATTACATAGTAATCAAGGCTTGTTTCCAAATGCATGTGAGCAAATAGGAAACGATGCATGTGATTTTATAATAACTTGATTTCCCTCATATAAATAAGAGAATTTGCTTATTGAGTTAAGCAATCAATTAAGTTTGATTAAGAGCATCTCTACAAGAAGAAAGGTATGCAATTGTGTTGTGATTAACTTAGGTTTATTTCAATTTGTTTGTAAATAAATCTAGGACCAGTAATACATGTATGTTAGATCCCAAGAGGATAAATATGGAAAAACATTAGGGATAATGATTCCTAACAATAATAAATAAATATACTATCGCACTCACGGAGAGATTCAAATCCTCAATTAGAAGTGGACATTTCAATTTCGAAATTTAGGGGTTTGAAATCATTTAGGTTTTGACAAATTTTTGGTATGTTCATTTCAATTTGATAATTCGACTCCATTCAGATATTGCAACCGGTTATATCAAATGATGAAATAACACATGATATATTAATGTATTATGTCAAACATGTCGGTTTGAGATGTCATTTGAAGAATTGTTCAAGTTATAATTTGTAATTATATATATGCATTTGTACTTTTTATTTAAGTGAAAGTATGAGAATATAATAATTTTATTATAAAATGTACCATAATCACAATTTAAAATTTGTAAATATTATTATAGTATAAGAATCCATAGAAAAAATTAACATTTGCTAAGAGACGGACATTTTTTTTTTTAACCTTCACACAATCTCTTCAAATATGAATTCTTTTAATGGATCTCTCGCTCTCTCTCTAGCTGCTGAAGGACACCAAATTTGATTTAAGGTCTAGTGTTTCAAATCTCTAAAAATTAGAAAACTGAAGATGAGAGAAAAAGATAAATGATGTGAAAATCGAAAAACGTTCAAAATTTAGATCCCTCTCAAAGTGAGGTACAATCTCTATTTATAAAATAGCAATATGCGACCCTCATTTTGAGTTGGGTTTTTTGAATATTTTTGGGTTCAATCTATACCCATATGTGTATCCTTATATTATATTTAATATGAGTGACACCGGAATGTAGCTTCTCTCTGGAACTTTCTGCAATGGATTAGCTAAGAAAATAAGGAAAACTCATGGAGTATTATGACTGGGTGCTAATTTTATATACCCACGAATATAAATAATCACCGCATAAATTCCTCTGTTGTGATATTAAAATTTAATAATTGTTAATGGTAGAGAGAAAATTTCGGATAAATCGCTGATAATTTTAAAAGATTTTAAGTAATTTTGAACTTTCACAAATTCTTAGGTAGATAATTGATAAAATATCTATATAATAAAGGAGAATGGTGTTAGAGGAAAGAGAGTGTATCCAACGGCTCTCTTTATGTGGCTTAATTGATGGCCCAGATCATTTCATTGGTAATTGGAGGAAAGAGAGTGAATTGATTGATGAAAATGGTCAAACATTTTCAAATTTTCAAATTAAAAAATATAAAGGTAAAATAAAATCATTTAATTATAAAATAAAATCATTTAATTCTGTAATCGTGCCGTAGGCACGACCAAATACTGTAACACCGTGCCTACGACACGAGCATAATTTAATTAAAAATAAAATCATTTAATTCTGTAACACCGTGCCGTAGGCACGAGCAAATACTGTAACACCGTGCCGTAGGCACAGACAAAAACTAGTATTAATATAAATCGTAAATGACACTTTATTGTATTATCATTTAGGTCCATAATAAATTTTTAATGCTCTTTTGATCCCTAGTGTTAAAAAAAGCCGTAAAAAAACAACATTATCTAAGGAAAATAATTGTCCTTGGTCCAGGTCAATTTATCTTTAGGGGAAGAGACCCCATCAACAACAACAACAACAACAACGGGAGGTTTCCACCCGAGTTCAACAGTCATCTAGACTCTCTCATCTAAGGACTTAAGGAACGCTTTCATGCGAACCTTCCAATGTAAATATTCAGTGCCATTAAAAAATGGCGGACAATTTAAGAGTTGACTACGCTCCATATCTAAAGGGTCAAGGATCGAGTTCAGGCTCTGATACCAATTGAAAATTCGGGGTTATCCTAGGTTCTGACCCTATGCGGAATAAATCACAATTAATTGAGACAAGTCATAATTAATGTAACTATGGAAGACAACAAGCAAACCACAATATAAATCAATAATATAAATTGCGGAAAATAAAATCAATCACACAAAATCAACACAGTTATTTTGGTAACGAAGTGGAAAAATCTTGCGAGTAAAAAATCACTCCTGGTATATCGGCTACCAGCCCAATCCAATATATAGAGAATAACTTACAGCGATGGTCAAGACCTATAGTGGCAACTCCACCGACTCAAGTACCTCAATACTGCAAGAACTCAAGGCAACTCCTCAAGCCCGCGACCCACGGTTTCTTCAGAACCTCTGAAGTCTCTGAGTAGATTGTATCACCAATGACGCCGTAACTTCGACTACCAAACTCATCCTAAAGAACTCTAAAGGATTAGGGAATTTGGGTTAAGTTGTGTTTAAGGTTTAACAAATGGAATCACACCATTAATGAAGAAGACAAGAAGATGAAGAGTCTTCAATGGTGGATTCAAAGAGAGTTGAAAGCTTTGTGAGATTTAGGCTCAAGGGATTTGTGTTTCAACTGTTTCTCTCTACTAGGGGGAATGGCGGCTACATGTTATATTTATAAGTAGGGTGAAAATGCTAGGGTTTTCAAAGTGAAAAGGGTAAAAAACGTGTTCATATCGCAGTCGCGTTCGAACGCATACTAGAACGCTCCACGAACGCGCCCTTTCTGTGAAGACTCGTTCGAACGCCACTCGAACGCACTACGAACGTGAGCTCTCTGGAATGACCCCGTTCAAACGCACCAAGAATGTGCCTCGAACGATTGCCCTCTGGAATGCTCCAATTTGAACCCAATAGAGAACGTGCCACTAACGCCACACGTTCGAACCCAATAACGAACGCAGCTCTAACGACAACCGTTCGAACACTGCAACGAACGCACCACGAACGCATGTCTGATGCACAGCAGTCAGAAACCAGTCCAATTGCACAAAGATATTCATGATAGATTACAACTCAATTGAACTCGTTTTGTCACGGACACATGCCAATAAAAATGGAACTAACAATCTCCCCTTTGGCATTCGGTGACAAAGCACTACCTAATACAAAGACTACGGTAAAAGACCCAAAAAGAAAATAGTCAACTGTCAACCATCAAAACAGTGACTTATTACAATAGGACTCGATCTAATACCTAAACAAGTAGTCTTGAAATCAGCGCCACCTCAACAATAAAAATTGTTTACCTGAAATATCCACAAACAGCAATATACCGTGAAAAGCATTGGGATTATCAAATATAATCTAAAACAGGTAAATCATTTATCTCCCCCTTAATCTGAACTCTCCTTAAACCGGGGATATCAACAAATCACTTATTACTCCCCCTTTTTGTTACGAAATGACAAAGCATGCATGAACCAAAATATAATAAAATTAACTCCCCCTCACAAACAGCCACACACATATATCATAAAAATGAACGTGAAGTAAATAAAAAGCACTGGAAAAATATGTAAAAAGGAACAGATATTCGTTAATGACATGCAAAATGGATCATTTTCATTGAAATACTTCAATTTGATCAATACAGCGCAAAAACTAAGAAGAGTCATCGAAACAAAAAAAAAACATAAAAACATCACAAACTGCAACTGCAATGAGTCTAAATCACCTAAATCTAATAAGACCTCTGAATGAAGCATAGCTACTAGTCGGACTTCGAACTAGCAGACGACCTCTCTCATCAGAACCAGACAGAGACACGACAGGTTGGCGAAGAAATCGATCCTCTAATCAGCGAACAGAAGTATGGACCTCAGAAAGGCCTCTGGTAACCAGACGAAGCTCAGGCAAGAATATAAGCCTGTGAATCCAAAATACGCCGGTAAAAATCTGACGAAGGACCAGCAGAAGAAGAGGAGGTAGATGCCGAGGCTGGCGGGGCATGACCAGCAGTAGGATCAGGAACACGAGCTCGATGAGGAACAGGCTCACGAGCATGAGTGGGGAGATGAGCAGCTCCCGAGGATACAATCTGGCGACCAATTGGCTTGAGTAGAGGGAGAGGAGGATCATGCACAAAATCAGGAACCAAAGCCGAGATGATACAGGGAATGAGGAATCATATGGAAGGGTGTGAGCAGCATAAGATGCAGTGCGGATGTGTATCATCTCTCGTAAAATGACACTGAGGATGTCGATAGATAATCTCTGCTCTATGGCGTAAAGAAAAGCAATCCTGGCAATAAATTGGGTGTTCACGTGTGATTTGGGCCAAAGATTGTGGCAGACAATCCTGTTGAGCAGACGATATGAAGGGATCAATGTGGAAACAACGATAGTACCCCCGACAAACGGACGATGCTGGCCGGTGGCAACGTCCATGATGAGCTGATCTGAAGGGCCCTCAGTGGGAGGCCACGGGAACTGAGGATAAGGCACCTCAGGGATAACAAGAATCCTAGACAGAACAGAAGCATCGATGTCCAGGTATCGGCCCCAAATGTACACAGAGAATGAAGTAGCAGTCACCACCTCCATGTTGGCATAAAAATCCTAGACCAGAGAGGCAGACGGGACAACGAAACCAGATAAAAGAGGCCCCCAACCTCGGTTGAGCAACAGGGGTACGATCCCAGAATCATGCAACTCATCTTCTAAAACATTGCGCTCCAAACAAAGACTGCGCTGCGAGAAATGATCATCAAACAACTTAGCAGCAGCGGGACTGCGAAAATGATCTCGAGGGAGTGAGTCGCGAGGACGTTTCTTCAAAGCAACAGACTTCTTAGGCATCTAGAATACACATGAAATGCACAGAATAAGAAGCAACCCAAACATATCACAAAATCAGAAAATAAAATATACTGAGAAATGCAAATAGCGTTCGAACGCAGATTCATGTGGCGTTCAAACTCGATGGCGTAGGACCGAGACATAAAACACTCCTAACAGATGCAATACACCACAAATAAACACACACAAACAACAAACAACTCATTCACGAGAAACCATACGCCTCCAATCGAAGAGAGAAGGCTAAAATCAAAAAAAAAAGGAAAAGAAACCCTAAAACCAGATATGTGAATGACAGGAAAACGAAAAAACTTTGAAGAAAAGCTTACCTTGAAGATGAAGATGAGACCAAAAATCAGTAGAGGAAGGTCACACAACTCCGGATCTGACTTGAAAGGGAAGAAAATGGAGATAAAATGCAAAGAACCACGGTGACGAAGTGAAAAACGAAACGTGCAAACACAAAATGCACGAAAACCGATTTAAATAGCCCCAAAATGTTTGAACGATAGTCGAACGGGAGTCGAACGCAAAAGGTCGGCGTTCGAACAAAATAAGAAACGTTACATGAACGAAAAACAGACAGACAGTGCCCAACAAAGTAAAGATGAACCAAAAGAGAAAAATATACGCAGAAGATTGACGCACACAAGGCCGAAAAATAAAAAATCTTGGACTGAAATAGCACTTAAGCAGAAACAATGATACCCAGTCAGTAATCAACTGTTTATGACATGAAACAATATGTATCATTTTAAGATTTTCTAGATATAACACTTATGCATATGACATAAACACCAAAGCATATCAAGCACTTGCGTGAAAAATAAAGTGCACAACAAATCAAGGCTTAAGACCTTATTTTATGAGCTGGACACAACCAAAGAACTCAATCTCTAAAAAAACCAAGTCCACAAAATAGGTGTTCAAACCCAGTACCACTAGGACCTGAAAATAAGCAACATTGGTTGCATGTTATATTGTTTACCCCATAAGTATCATGAACTCATATTTAACAACTCTCTCGAGTGAAGGGTTTTTGCCATTATCTTTTGAATTTGGCCATTTTGGCTCTTTTACACTTGAGTCTCATCATTTTTTTTAATTTATTTCTTTTTACTTTTGAAAAAAGGGATAGCACAAGGTCAACTAGTCAAAGGTCACACTATTAAGCAAACAAAGCATGGAAGGGATTAGTTTGCCATTCCAAAAACTCATACATGCGACCAAGCCTTGATAAAATAAAATCGTGTATGTGAGGTGCAAGCACAAGATATACCAAGAGTTTTTATCACACACACATATGCATATAGAGCATCAACAAAAATAACAGCATATCATACATGCATAATCATATATCATACATACCAGGATCACATGCGCATGCTATTCATGCTCTAACAAGCCATACATTTTTTTTTTGTCTTTTTCATTTTCTATTTTTTTTTGTATTTTTTAGATTTTAACAAATAAAAATAAAGACACAAATAGGCTTGTAAAACATCCAATGGTACGTGGAGTTGTATCCCGAGTGCAGATCATACTACCATCCATTCGGAATCGGCTATAAAATTTATGTCCGGGTTTCCATCATATATACCAAGAGACATATAACAAAAAAAAGACACACACACACCCATATGTTGTGAAAACAAAATAAACGTGCAAAAACATAAAACACACGCGCGCACACATGCAATGGGAAAATAAAAATACATCTTTTAAGCAAAGTTACACCGAAGTGCACTCTTATCATGTCCATTAGGACACACAGAAGAAGATGGGAATTCATCTTGCTTCCTCACCCAAACCTTTCTAGGAACCTCATCCACTTGATAATTCCTAGTCAACAAAGAGAGTTTCTCACTAAGAAATTGAGCTTGTCTAGTTAGTGCAGAAAATTGAGAAGCTAAATTTGAAGAGTCAAATCTAGGTAACACACTTTTAGGCCTCTTCTTTTGCTTGTGCAACATGAAGCACTTAGGCCTAATGTGTCCCGCCTTGCCACAATGATGGCACACAGGCACAAACCTCGGATGAGATCGAGGTTTACCCATAACACCTCTAGATTGAGGTTGAGGCACATGACGAGGAACAACAGAAGGAGGAACATGACTACACATAACATGTTTCTTACCTAAGTCACGTTTAGCTGCTACAGGCACAGCTTTGGAAGAAGAAGCCTTATTACAGTTAGGCTCAGAAATAATACCTAACATACGGTCCACCTTTTTATTTCCACTAGAAAATGCGGACAATTGGGTTCTAGCATCTTCAAGTTCAGTTTCTAATATTTGGACTCTATTAACTAGGCCTCTGTTCCTCTCCTCTAGGTCATCAACCATCAAAAGGCTTTGCTCAAATTTAGCTTGAGCTTCATTCTTTTCTAGCTCAACTAGTTTCAGCCTCTTATTGACCTCTAAATTAGTCTTCTTAATCGTTAAACTCTCATTAAACAGTTCAACATAAGCTACTTGAAGATTTTCCTCATCTACAGACTCATCGAGAGAGACATCAGAATCTACATCATTAACTACATTCTCTCTCTCATGAGAAACACTAGCAGTAAAAGCAATATAATTGCCTTTAGGAGAATCATCACCTTCAGAATCACTAAGGGATGATGTCATGGCTTTCTTGCCTTTAGCCCTAAGGTATGTGGGACACTCAGATCTAACGTGCCCATATCATTCACATTCATAGCACTGGGAACCACATGATCTAATATCCCTATCCTCTCAAGACTGTCTCCTACTATGCTTACTCTTTCTAGGCTCATCATCTATATCCCTACTACTGCTATGGCTATTCTTCTTCAGCTTAAGGAATTTCCTAAACTTCTTTGCAAACAAGGCCAAATCATGATCCGTGAGGGTATCCTCATCACTAGACGAACCATGGACAACTTCATTCGCGATCTTCATCGCTATATTTTTGGGCTTTAGATGCCCAGGAAATTTCTGTTCATAAACCTGCAGTTTTCCTACGAGGTCTTCTAAATTAAGCTGATCAAGGTCATTGCTTTCCTCGATGGCGGTGATTTTGGGTAGGAACTTATCATGCAGGGATCTAAGGATTTTCCTAACAATCATGTTGGTAGGAATAGTCTCACTTAGATTAAAGCTTGAGTTAACGATGTCGTTAATCTCAGCATAAAATTGATCAAAGGTCTCATCATCCTTCATTTCTAGCGACCTCAAACCTAGTAGTAAGATCCTGGAGTCTATTATTTTTAACAGACAATGTGCCATCATGCACAGTCTGCAGGATGTCCCAAGCATCCTTGGCTATCTCACACATTGAGATTCTCCTAAACTCAGCAGAACAAACAGCACCATGTATGACATTAACAACCTGTTGTTCCTATTGCTATCATCAAATTCGTCCTTGATCCAGGTCAATTTATCTTTAGGGGAAGAGACCTCATCAACAACAACAACGAGAGGTTTCCACCCGTGTTCAACAGTCATTCATATCATCTCATCTAAGGACTTAAGGAACGCTTTCATGCGAACCTTCCAATGTAAATATTCAGTGCCATTAAAAAATGGCGGACAATTTAAGGGTTGACTATGCTCCATAGCTAAAGGGTCAAGGATCGAGTTCAGGCTCTGATACCAATTGAAAATTCGGGGTTATCCTATGTTCTGACCCTATGCGGAATAAATCACAATTAATTGAGACAAGTCCTAATTAATGTGTCTATGGAAGACAACAAGCAAACCACAATATAAATCAATAATATAAATTACATAAAATAAAATCAATCACACAAAATCAACACAGTTATTTTGGTGACGAAGTGGAAAACTCTTGCGAGTAACAAACCACTCCGGGTATATCGGCTACCAGCCCAATCCACTATATAGAGAATAACTTACAGCGATGGTCAAGACCTATGGTGGCAACTCCACCGACTCAAGTACCTCAATACTGCAAGAACTCAAGACAACTCCTCAAGCCCGCGACCCACGGTTTTCTTCAGAACCTGTGAAGTCTCTGAGTAGATTGTATCACCAATGACGCCGGAACTCCGACTACCAAACTTCCTCCTAAAGAACTCTAAAGGATTATGGAATTTGGGTTAAGTTGTGTTGAAGGTTTAACAAAGATGGAATCACACCATTAATGAAGAAGACAAGAAGATGAAGAAGTCTTCAATGGTGGATTCAAAGAGAGTTGAAAGCTTTGTGAGATTTAGGCTCAAGGGATTTGTGTTTCAACTGTTTCTCTCTACTAGGGGGAATGGCGGCTACATGTTATATTTATAGGTATGGTGAAAAGGCTAGGGTTTTCAAAGTGAAAAGGGCCAAAAACGTGTTCAGATCGCAGTCGCGTTCGAACGCATACTAGAACGCTCCACGAACGCGCCCTTTCTGTGAAGACTCGTTCGAACGCCACTCGAACGCACTACGAACGTGAGCTCTCTGGAATGACCCCGTTCGAACGCACCAAGAACGTGCCTCGAACGATTGCTCTCTGGAATGCTCCTGTTCGAACCCAATAGAGAACGTGCCACTAACGCCACACGTTCGAACCCAATAACAAACGCAGCACTAACGTCAACCGTTCGAACACTGCAACGAACGCACCACGAACGCATGTCTGATGCACATCAGCCAGAAACCAGTCCAATTGCACAAAGATCTTCATGATAGATTACAACTCAATTGAACTCGTTTTTTCATGGACACATGCCAATAAAAATGGAACTAACACTTGGAACCATGCTAAGGCAACCTTGAAAAGGGTTTACTTTCAGTAATCCTTGGAAAGGCACCGGAACTGTGGCTGCGGCTGTGCTCCTCTTGCTCACTCTCATTCAAGCCATATGTGCTATCGTGAAACCATGAGCTGTGTTTGTATTAGAATGTGTGCTATGCAATCAACACTAGTATACGTGTGTTTGTGTTTGTGTTTGATGCTTGACTGATTCTCATTGTAATAATATAATTGCTTGTTGTTATGAATAAAATATAAAATATAATTGTTTGTGTTTGTGTTTAATTGCTTGACGTTACACACGCGTAGTTACTAGTGCCGGAGTTCGAACGCGTAGCGAACGCTACTCGGACGCAATCTTATCGGATGACTTTGTTCGAAAGCACTGCGAATGCGACTCAAACGTTATCACACTGGATCGCGTTGTTTGAACGCCAAGACGAACGTGACACGAACGTCACACTAGGAAACCTGCCAACCACAAAGAACATGACATAAGAAAAATTCTAGGTGTCACATTGGGTATCATTTCCCTTACTAATAATTTTATCTATTAAAATAATATAATATATAGGTAACCAAAAAAAATTGGCTAAAATAATATAAATATATTTATATTTGAAGAATATTTTAGAATATAGTTTATTTTTCACACTTTAATACCACATGGGTAAATAAATATATATTTAAATGATAAATTTAGATCAGTCTTTCGAAATCATTGGAACATGGAAACAAATTGAGAAAAAGAAAGTAAAGTTAATTGCTTTCAAAAAGTCATTTATCTTTAAATAGTTTACGAGGAATTTATCCAATCATCATGTAATTAAACTCATTTACGTCCAAAAGAGATTATGATTTATTTTATTGGCTTTGAAATCTAATGCACGATTTTGGTATTAAATAATTGTGCTATTTATGTACTGACTTAACTTTCTCACAAAATGCCAAAGAAGTATATATGAACAGTAACTCAGCTTTAAATTATATCTGTTTATTAGCCTCCCAAAAGAGATGCAAAATGTTTCTTTAGACACAAGTTTACAGCATTAATTTGGGGGGGGGGGGGGGGGGGGGGGAACATTGCATGTGTTGCAAACCCTTAAACTTTGCAAATATGTTTAATAAAGTAAGAAGCTGTGCCCTTAAAAAGCCACCGATTTTTGCTATCCCTAGAGACCCCTCTTATAAGTTGTCTAGATGTGCACGATCTTTTGTTAAGATGATAATGGCGAAAAAGAAAGTTAGATAAAACACATCTATCGACAGAAAATCACATTTAGAAAGTGTTTAGGGTTTGACGCAGGTAGTTAAAGGTGTAATTGACATAGCGAGCGAGATCATATTACGCTCTAATACAAAACGGCTCGAAAACACAAGTATCAGGAAAAATAAAAAGGAAGTTTATTTTTTAAAAAATATTCGAAAATATGAAGTACAAACCATATTAATAATTTCTAACCCTAGTTAGATTTTTTTTTTAATAAAAAAAAAACCCTCCATAATAGTACCTAAAGTAATAAAACATAAAATAAAATAAATAAAATACACCACATCAGAGAACAAAATAATTAACTAGATGGAGGATCATTTGTGAAGGAGATAAGGATTATTCATGGACAAAAGTAGAAGATGAATGACAATCAACCTAACACAATTTTAAAAAAAAAAATCCTTTATATCCTCATGCCATTGTTTCTATGTCTATGGACATATACAAGATTTTCTTTTTAGTTTAGGGCCATCAATCAACAATGAGCATGCTATTATTTGCGTCAATATTCTTATTTTTAATAAACCTTTACAGCTTTCCTCCTAGTGGTTTGAAGTTATAGCTTCCTATACTTTTTGTTGGTTGCTAAAATTAGTTGTCATGGATGAGTTTAGATATGAGATCTAATGAGCTTTAATATTTGGCTTACATGTTTATTGTTACTTGTATATATGCTGAGGGTTTTGCTATATATTAATATTTTTGTATCGGTACTTGTATACTGAAGTAAAAAAACATAAGTAATTAAACTTGAAACGTCTATCATCGAATTTGAATATTTTATATAAATTTAAAATATATATCAATAAATTGAAATTTGATAACATTTAACTTGGAGTTTTATATATTAAACATGAAAAAAAAATCCCCTCTACCATATGCATTGTACAGTAATGGTAGAATCGGTCGTGAATCGACATACGTTTAATTCGAAATATCTATAATTTTTTATGAAAATCAAATTTTTTTTCATTAAATTAAAATTTTAACTATCCGAGTATACATGGAATTATGGATTAAATAGTGTAAATTATAATACTTTAAGTGGGCTAATAAAATATTCTCATGTGAGTTTAGGGTCCCATGCATGCCATAAACTGTCACGTAAGTTTACATGCACCATTAACAAAAGACAACTAACACATGTTGTGGGACTTTCCCTTATTATTTTTTCATACCTTCGTCCCCATGAAACGACGTCGTCGCCGGGCCCCGGCTCTCTGGTTATCAATTAATGCACAACTATATATCGCCGATTCGCCGTGCACTTGCCCTTCTGTTTGTTCGTTTCTTATTTCACTTTCAAAATATCTCTCTTTATATATGCTTTAAGTAACATCACTTTCGCCTTTCCATTTTTCCACCTTTGTTTTTTCCTAGTGAGGAACATATTTTCCTCCCTACAGTAATTTTTTTATTACTTATTTTTCACAATTTTTATAATGCTTTATTGATTTTTTAGGTTAAAATTTTCACCATGCAACTACTAAATAATTGCCATCAATTAGTTTTCAAGCATCTAAATATCTAAAGAGGTAAGATGTTACTCACCCATGTGTGGCGTTAGCTCATGAGTGGGCTAAGCCCGACCGCAGTTCGATTCCGGAATCGAATCGGTTGTTCCAGTACTTGCTGAATGAGGAACCGGAATCGAACCGTATAGTTCGGTTCGATTCTAGTTCCCCTCCGGTTTCTATTTGGAACCGGAACCAAAATCATAATTGAATTACAACTAAGGATTTGACAAAATTTATTATGTTGTATACATAATTTATTTTATTGATATATAAATTAATAATCTCGTTAATATATCAATGACTAAATTATGAGCTCTTTATAAAATATGACATGAGTGTTAACATTCATTAACTTGTTTAAGTTAAACGAATACATAGAATAATGATAATTCGTAATTTAGTAATTAGGAATATTCATATAATCACAATACATAATATATTAAGTTAAATGTTTTTGAAAAAAGTAACAATACCTTGATAAATTAATTTTTTATTAATTAAAGTATAAATTAATAAATATTAGTTTAAATATTATCTTGATTAATTAATAAATTTTGTCGGTTCTATGATTCGGTTCCGCGGTTCGGTTCCGAGGTTCGGTTCCAAGGTTTGGTTTGGCGGTTCGATTTTGGTTCGGTTCTAACCTAGATTCCGATTTGGTTCTTAAACTTTGAAGAACCGAAACCGAACCGATCATTCGACAGTTCCGGTTCGATTCAGAACCGCCGAACCATTGACCGGTTCGGTTTCAATTCTGATCCAATTCAGTTTTGGTCTGGTTCGTGGTTCGGAACTTAACCGCGGTCAGGGCTAGAGTGAGCTACTCATGCCCAAGTCCGATGCTAATCTCACAATCTTTGTTTAGATTGAGGTTTGAGAAAGTATAATAAAATAAAGAATGGTGTTTGTGAAGAATTGTAAAATGAAGATATGGTTATTAAGGTAATTTGATGGGTGAAAAGCATCATTTTACCATACTCTTCATAACATTCTAATTTGGAGTGTTTTCATGATTTAAATGTTGTTGTTTTTTTTTATTAATTTTACATTACCTTACTTTCTAATACATTCCAACCAAACACAATAATGTTATTAAACCATCATTTTACCATACATTGTTCCCAAAGATAAATTGTTTTACTTTATCTTATCTTACCTTACTTTACCATACTTTAATAAATCTCATTACACTCAATCCATAATAATAAAATATTTAGCCTATTAATAATTACATGAAAAAAAAATTTATCGCCCTCAAATTCTCAAAATAAAATTATGATTCACCCTCGGCCCATTTCCTTATCTTTTTTTTTTTTTAAAAAAAAAAAAAAAAAAAAAAAAACTATAATCAATTTTTTCCTTTGTTAAGATTTCAAAACCAGAAAATAATTAATATGGTATTATGAAAACTATTGGAGAATAGTGGTAGAAGCTAAAAACTATATTTTAGTGTCTTTGCCATTACAACAAATATATGGCTAAAAGTGATAAGAATCAAAGTAAAAATGGAGACAAATTCAATGAATTATTAAGAGTGATTGTCTCTCAATCTTTAGGAAGCAATTTAAAGACTGATTGTCAATGAACATTAGGATTGATTGATACAAAAGGTCACATTTTTCATATAAAATTAAATACATTCATTAACATTTTACCATAAAAATGAAGTGAAATATTATAAATTTACAAGAAATCTAAATGCTAATTATTATTTTTTTTGAGAGATGAAATACTCAAATTTAACGTATTAAATGCATTGGGTCATAAAATTTTGCCTTGGAGACTTCAAATTAACTATTAAAATTACATTTTTTTTTTGGGGTTTGGAGTTTTGAACTTAACAAGAAGTTTGTGTGGTGTTAAATTATGGGATGACACCATCCACAATTGTGGATCATTGTTGGCCAAGCACATATATTCACCATCAAATCAATTAAATTAGGGTTTGGTCGGGGCTTGGGCTAACAATTTTGGGTTATAAAGTTATAATAATATTTATTTATATAATAAAGCACCTAATAATTACGATTAGTGCCCATGCACCGTCTTCGTTGGCAAAGATCAAGTCAACACGTTATGTTGAAAATTTTAATCGGATAAGGTACTGAACAATCTTTCTGCGTGTTAATGTGCCATTCAAGATTAATATTAATTTAAGATTTATTTGACAGTTCTTTTATAATTTAAATTAAAAAATACGAATATTTGTAAGGACTTAAAAGAAAGAGATGTTAAAAACTAAGGGTGGTAATTTGAGTCGGTATTCATTTATTCGTTCGATTCGATTCGTATTAAAGAGAAAATGAGTTTGGAAAAACTGATTCGTTTAGTAAATAAATCAATTCGATTCAATTCGTTTATTAAATGGATCAATTCGATTTAATTCGTTTATTAAATGAATATAATACAAATTTAAATTAACCGATCCGTTTATTCATTTAAAATTCGTTTATTTATTTCATTTGTTAATTTTTGATATATTTTTTAATAAGTTTGAGTAGTTACTATCAATTATCACATGAAAAATAATGTTGTCTAATTTTGATACGTCATTTTTAGTAAATTCATCAATTATGTATTTCATGTATGTACATTTATAAAGAATTAATGTAAATAAATTACAATAATTTATGTCATTGATTCATGTCATGCCTGAACGAATATTCGTTTATTAAACGAATCGAATACGAATTTTGATATTAGAATTCATTTTGAGATCAGTGAACATATCATAATATTATAATAAAAAAAATTGGAATTAATTAAAGGATTATAATAAATAAATAAATAAATAAATAAACAAGGAGACTATAGACGGGCTAGCTCTGATCATAATTGCTATGAATGTCAAGGTAAACTAATAATTGTAAATTAAATAGACTTAATTTTTAAAGTAAAGTTTAAAGTGTTTATCACACTTTTAACAGTTTTTTTTTGAAAGCACATATGCTAGACCAATATTTTAAAACACCGTCCGGTCCATTGATCTGGGATGATTAGAGAGTAAATGGTCAGAGGTCGGACATGAGTTCAATCGGGGTCGACCCGAGATCGATAATAAATTATTATTTTATTATATATTTATATATAAATATGATAAAAATGAATAAATTTTTATTAAAAAAAATTATAATTAACAGTAATTTTAATATTTTTAAAATATTTTATGATTTTTTAATAAAAATTATAACAAAAATATAGTAATAAATTAAATTTTTAATTTTAATTTGAATAATTTTTTTTTTAAAAAAACAAAACAAAATCCAGTCCGACCCTGACCGGTTCGACTAGGTCGCTGTTCAATTGGCCGTGTTGTCGAATCTTGGACCGGGTCAATGACAGGTAAGCTTTTGGGGTCACCCAGATCGGCCAAAGATTCAGTCCACAGGTCAATCGATCGGACCAACTGAGTCGGTCCAGATTTTAAATCATTGTGCTAGACAACCATAACAAAATGATCCATAATTTGATTGTGTCAAGTCTAATAATCTGAAAATACTATTTAACTTGCCACTATAATTCGAATTTTGGAGGATGAGGTGATAAAAAATTATTTGGATTTTTCCCACCTCATTATCTTTTAAAAAAGAAAAAAAAAAGCCTCTCTTTGCAACATGATAAAAGGGGTTTTTGATAGTATAAATACCATAATTTAAAATTTCTTCCATTAAATTTGAAACCGTTTAATATAAATTTGAAATTGCAAACATCAAACATGAAAAATAAAATCATTTGTACTCTTATACATATATTGTATAGATGGCCCTGGAAAAAGGCTTAGGGTCCGTTTGGTGTAGTTTTTTAAATAGTATTTTTTCATGTATAGTTTTTATTAGTAGAGTTTTTGATTAAAAAAAAAAGTTTAAGTGTTTGGTGGTGAATGGAAGCTTTTATTAAAAATTATCAAATTACTTTATTGGATAAGTTTTTTTAAGTTGTGTTATGAAAAAAATAAAATAATAAATAATGATATTATAGATAATTCAACCTTTTAAAAAAGTTTTTCAGTCTATACTCTCAAAAGCCTAAATTTTAGGCTTTTCATACTATAGGCAAAATATATTTTTTAATCCTCAAAAGCGTATTTAAAATGCAACCAAATACTACAAATTTTTTTGAAAAGAACTTTTGAGATTAAAAGAATTATTTTATCTCTATTAAAAGCTATATCAAACGGACAATGAAAGTCTTGTGAAAGGTGAAAGAGGAGCATGCAAAGAATACATACAAATAATGATTAAGAACAAAACAAAAGAAAAATTAAGAAGGGAAATGACATTTTTATATTTCAAAAGTTGCTTTTGGGTTCCCTTCAAAATCAAGTACACTCAATCTATAATATACAAAGAAAGCAATATATTAGGTTTTGAAAATCACTTAACTAGTTTTAAGCCATCTTTTTATCCATCAATAGAGGAAGCAATGATTATGACCAAGTGACTTTTAATGCAAATCTTATTAATTTTTGGAATCACTTTTGGATGCAGCAACTTTCTCACTAATAAACTAATTAGTACACTAATTAAAGTGCTTTTTATGAAGCCAGCCTCTTTACAATCTCGTTTATAACAATTAATTAACACTTGAGGTGTAAAATGGTCCAAGTTTGTGCCATTACTATATGAAAAAAAAATTAGGGATTGATAATTCATCTTTTACGCTCAAAAGTTTGATGAATTAGTTGGTATATGAAAACATTAATAGTAATGACTTAATAGATATTGTCGACTCTATCTGTTAAGTAGGTCTAAATTTTTCGAATTGAGTTGATAATTTTTTAAAAATAAAAATAAATGTGACGTATGTAATTGGATCTCTCTTTGTGCTAAATGTGTATTTAATGTTAATTTTACAAAATTATTTTTCTTAAAAGATTAGCTTTTTATGGTAGGTTTGTGTAATAAGCAATTAAATGTGTCCACTCATTTTAAATTGTCGTTGTACCCATAAGCCTACGAGGCACGAGCGCCTCACGCACAAGCACGTACCCTCCCACCCGCACAATTAAACGCTGCCGTTTATACTGACCCAAAAAGCTTGCTCCCCACCTCCGCACAATTAAAACGCTGCCGTTTAAACTGACTTAGAAAGCTTGCTCCCCACCTCCCGTTAAATTCAAGATTTGGAAACTTTCCGTAAGCAGCCAGAAAGACAGAGACATTCTGCCACGCGTCGCATTATCATTGCTCGCCCAAGCGTCTAGTGTCATAATATAAGCAAATGACTGTGACAACCCCCGGTGACGTGTCCCCCTCAACGTTTATTAAAATCTTCTCATTCTCTCTCTGTTTGTTGCTTCACAATTTCTCCGTCTCTCACTTCACAACACATCAAAACGACAGCTCTCCGGTACGTTTTGCTCCTCATTTTTCAATATTTTCACGGTAATATATTATTATATATAGGAGCTGCCGATCTCGTTTTGTTTGTTCTTTTGTGAAATGATTTTAATTTTTGATAATTTATTTAGTTCCCGTTTGGATGCTGAGAAAGGTCGGGAAAAAAATGATCGAAGATGATGAAATCCTGAATCTGTTAGCTTGCGGCGTTTTAAAAGTTCAGAAATTTTTGTGTTATTAGTGCTTATATTTGTGTTAGCCTCTGTGTGAGTGATGTATCTTGTGTAAAAGGACGGAAAATTTGAGATTTGAGATTTTGATTATATTCCTTGCTCCGGATTTTCTCGGTAACCAAACAGAGCCTTAAGAAGTTGACTGGATTTCTATAGGTGTTTAGGCTTAGGTTAGTATTTTTCCAAACAGAGCCTTTGGAAGTTGAGGAATGACATATTTTCAAAATTGATACAGTGAAAATTTAGAGGAAGCACTCTCTATATGCCGAGTTAATGCTGGAAAAATCTGAGGATTGTATCTTATCATCTTCATGTTCTCTGAAGACACGGTCCACGATGATGGTGATGGTGATGGTGATGGTGATGTGAATGACTCTGAGGATTATCCATTTTTTGTGATGATCTGATTTTGAGAGGAATCCACTGCTTGTATTTCTTGTAAATATGTGCGTCTTTTTATGCATTTGTATAAGATGGGTTGAAAAGTTTTGATTGTATTGATTGTTAATTTAGTTTTTGGAGTCATGGCTATAGCTGGTCTACACAATGTTTCTGTGCTTGATTCCACTTTCCTTGGGGAGTCTCTGTCTCAAGCATCGCGAAGAAGGGGAGGTGATGAGAGGAGCAGCACCCGGGCATCCTCACTCATGCAAATGTGGCGGGAGCTTGAGGATGATCATGTGGTGAGTCATTCCCATGAGAGGGTGGGGGAAAGATTGCAGGAACAAGGGAGTGATGGCACGATTTCTGATATCTCAAGGGCTGATATATCTGAAATCCATGGTAGTGAACATGGTGTTGGATCAGATGATGCAAGTGTCAGTGAAAATGAGTTCGGACAGTGGTCCCCAAATCGATTTGGGTTGCAAAATGGGCATGAGAATCCTGGCAACTTTAATTATGATCGTTCTTCCGGCTTGGGAGAAGATGAAAGGGAAAGGGTAAGGCAAATTTTTCGGGAATGGATGAACAATGGTGCGAGGGAACGTGCATCTAGTATTTCCCATGTGAACCATAGTTCAAGGCCAGAGTGGTTGGGTGAAACTGAGCAGGAGAGAGTGAGAATCATTAGAGAATGGGTTCAAATGAATAGTCAGCAGAGAGGTTCTTATGCTGACAGTAGAGAAGAACAAGTTACTGAAATGGGCGATCGAATTGAACAAGTTCTTGATGGTTTGGTTGTTAACCAGAATAGCGGACATGAGCATACCCGGAGGGGCATTCGTAGATTGTGTGGCAGACAAGCTCTGCTTGATATGATTAAAAATGCTGAGAGGGAAAGGCGAAGAGAGCTTGAAAGTTTGCTTGAGCATCGAGCTGTATCTAATTTTGCTCATCGCAACCGCATTCAGGTGAGATTCTATTACACTTTAAATTTTTGCATTTCTTTGATGATATGAATACAATCTTGTATTGGATGACTAATCCTCTAACAATCAATATTTATCCATTTGCTTTTCTGCTTTGGTGGTCTTAAACTGTTGGTACTCGGTTTCACTTGATATGTAATGAGGAAATGTTGATTGATGTTCCCTCATTATTTCTATTGCATCTTTATCGATTTATCTATTTATTAATTCTTCATACAGTCATTACTCAGAGGAAGGTTCTTGCGGAATGACAGAATGGTCGAGGATGAGAGACCAAGGTCCACGGCGGCCAGTGAATTAGGTTTATTGAGGCAAAGACATACTGTGTCTGGTCTGAGGTATGCAATTCTTTATTCCATGTCATTAGATGCCCACTTGAGCCTTTTCTACTTTATTTTCAGTGAATTCATATTATGTATCTTTTTATCATTTCTAAATCAGCAAATTTCCACAGCCTATAAACTTATTCCTCATCAACCTTATAAAATAAAAAGGGCTAAAAATGAAAGCATGGATTCATTTTTTTCTTCAATAAAAGCAATAAAAGTGAACACATGTTTAGAATGAACCCTGTTACATGATATTGAATTTATTTTTTTCTTGAGGGTTATCACCAGAGCATGACAGTCATTTTGTAGTGCATTTGAGCGGACACTGTCTGCCCTCTTCATGCATTATACTAAAATTATAGAATCTTATGCTATTTCTGTTGGATTGAGTGTGCCTTTCATTGAGGCGCTGCCACAACGCCTTACTTCACCTATTTGGCGAGGCCCATTGGAGTTGCGCGGTGTGCCTCATTGAATCTTTTTTTTTAAAAAAAAAAATTTTAAAAAAAAACTAAAACATGAAATAACAAAAACCATACGATATGATTGTTAATTTTACTTATGGAGTCGAAATTTATAAGATAAATTTGTTAAATACAATTTATAATAGCTAAACAATATGTGGGGTGGGCCATGCCCCTCACTTCGATTAGGGGTGCGTCTCATCTTGTTCCTTGCGCCTAGGCCACAGGAGGACCTTGGCGCCTCGGTGCACCTTGCGCCTTTAACAACTTTGGGATTGAATGGTTTGTTTTACTCTAATCTATGTTCACTGTTTTTGAATTAGTGTGAGGTATGATTGTGCTTTTGTTATGATAATTCAATATGGTTTATCTGGGGCGAGATCGAGCTTCAAGAAATAGTGAATGGTCTTATCATACTTGTGGTTATTAATTAATTATGCCAAGATTGTTTCTTTATGATGCTAGATATTTGTGGTCTTTAATTCTGTTGTTGCATCAAAAACTCGTTTAACCCTTTTTTGTGGTTTGATGATACGTTGTTGAAACTGTTTTCTTTGGTAGGGAAGGATTTTTCTCCAGATTAAGCAGCTGCCATTCCGATACCTCATCTAATGCTGACATTAATGTTAACAGAAATGAACGAACCCAAGTAAACAATTTACAGGAGACTATGGATGAATTTCACGAACAATATGAACTGAGTAATGATGAAAATGCTAGTCACGATTTATCAGATGTTAGAACTGATATAGAAGGTGATATTGTTGAAAATGTAAGTTTGGAAGGAACTACTGGCTGTGTAGAAGAGTGGCAGGAACTGGTTTCTGAGAATGAGGTTAGAGAATGGCAAAGTTCAGCAAGTACTGAAATTATTGAGAGGATATATAATACTGGACAGACCCTGGACGGAGACTGGCAGGGAAGTACTGCTAATCAGTCATCCCGAGAAACTTTACAGGATGAAGCTGCACAACATTTTCATCTGCTAGAAGCTGATGAAGGGTCTTATGAACAACCTCAGCAAATTGGTGAGGAAGGAGCAATCCATGGGTCGATGGATACCACAGAAAATTTAGAGGGCAACTTGATTGAAGATGTAAATGGGCAAGAATCTGCTGCTCATGTAGAACAAGTTTTGGATGCTGAGGAAAGACACTTGCAAGGACCTGTTGTTGAATGGAGAAGTGAAACCGAAAATGTTATGGATGAAAATCAGGAAGAAACTAATCAATGGTCTCAAGAACATGGGCATCTGCGAGATGGTTTTCAAGAGGCTGTTCAAAATTGGTTAGAAGAACCTTCTGATTCGCAAGCTTTTCCAGTAGGAAGAGTTGATACATTTTATCTGCCGGATGACGATAATGTATACAGTACAGAAATCAGGGAACTCCGTGGCAGGTAATAATTTATCAACACACTCATTATTCTTTTTGCCCTTTAAATGAATATATTTTAGAGGAATGTTTTGGCTTTGTTGTAGGAGAAGTGTGTCTAATCTTCTTCGTAGTGGTTTTCGCCAACGTCTTGATCGATTGATACAGTCGTATGTGGAAAGGCAAAGTCATGCTCCAGTTGACTGGGAGCTGAATGGAACATCTAGTGGTGCTGCATCCGCAGAACAAGATTTGGAGCATCAAAGCAGGGATCAGAGGGGCGCTGCTGAGAGTCCCCCACTTGCATTACCTTCACCTCCACTGCCCCCTGTTCAGCCACTCTGGGACCAGGAGTCGCACCATGATAATTGGCCATCACATGACATGCATCAACGCTTTGGATTTGTACGTCTATTTTCCCTTATCGCTCTTCTGAATTTATTTCTTGAGCATCCATATGTTCCAAGTAGAAAATCGATATGTGGGCTATATACAATCATGGCATTGGTGAACTTATATTGGCTTTCTTTTGTAGAGATAGCTTTAGTAAATCTCAATGTTTAGCTGGTCTTAGCCATCTAAATGGTGAATGGCTATGTGAGTGATTTGTATTTTATTGTAGCTGGCAATCCAATAAATATTCATTATTTTAGATGGCAAAACGATGAAAGTGAAGTAACTCTTGTTTGTTTTAATTCTATTTTTCCTAAATTAAAATATATTTGATTAGTTTTTAATTTTTTCTAATATTGCGCTTACGTTGTCTAATTCTAAAGTGAATCCTGTGCGAATTTGGTGCAGGAATGGGAGATCATTAATGATTTGAGAATTGACATGGCTAGGCTGCAGCAGAGGATGAATAATATGCAAAAGATGCTGGAGGCCTGTATGGATATGCAACTTGAGTTGCAGCGCTCAATCGGACAGGAGGTGTCTGCCGCCCTGAATCGTTCAGCTGGTTCACAAGGTTTGTTTATAGTGTTGGTGGTGCTTTTTTCCCCCTTTTTTTTTCTCTTGGAACTTGATTTTTATCCACCCAAGCAGACTTGTACCTGTGAGCTCACCCTGCATTCCGTTCTCCTCGATAGAAGATAAGCCACCAAGCCACATGGCCATTGACGTGCAGTTAATTTTTTGTTTTTCTACCTTTCCCGATTATAATCCATTTTCACTTTTTCTATCCCCTCACCCCTCCACCTTCTATTGGTTTGATATGAATTATGATGAGCATTCCAGTTGGTAATAATTGCTTCCCGAAAGCTTCATGTAAACTGGTGGATATTCATTGAAGATCGAAGTAATATGTTCACAAATATGCAACTAGCTTTTGGGAGAGAGACATTTTATATTTAAGGAAGCATTTTCCATTTCCTCTTTACAAATGTTTTACAACCAAATATCTGATACAATCAGTCTAGACGTCGTGTTTCCTGAGAATTATACTATTTTCATTATCTTGCTTTTGTGTTTCTTATTAAAAAAATGATCTCATCCTTATGGTTTTTGCATTTTCTTGTTCTTTTTAGTTGACCACATAATTTGCCTTCGCGATGTTGCAGGAATGTGTGAAGACGGCGTGCTGAAAGATGGATCTAATTGGGATTATGTGAGGAAAGGAGTTTGCTGCATATGTTGTGATAGCAATATTGATTCTCTTTTGTACAGGCATGTTTCAGCAAATTTATCTTTGGTGTTGAGATAGATACATGCATGATCTCTCTCTCTCTCTCTATCTCTTTGTTAATAAGTAATTTCTAATTATATATTTCTATTACAGGTGCGGACACATGTGCACATGTTCGAAATGTGCAAATGAGTTGGTCCAAAGTGGAGGAAAATGTCCAATGTGTCAAGCACCTGTAGTTGAGGTGATTCGTTCATATTCCATCTTATAATTGGACCTGGATCTCTCCAGGTACCTGTTGTTTTCCTGGTTTCTTTACTTCTTGAGTTGAATATATAGTCACAAAATCTGAGTGTAAGGTTGACGAAACAAATGATGTCATTGATTGATTCCTTGTTCAAATTTGAATAAAATATCGAGTATTCGAGTTTCTGATGATTTTGATTTGTTCCTTTATATTTCTTTAGTTCTGATAAAATGAATTAGCAACAATGATCCTTGGTCATCTTTTCAATGTAAACTTTTGAGATTTAATTCTCAGTAGAGGGAGAAATATTCCTGCCCCATTTTTGTAATGAGCCTTTTGCGAGTATGTTATTAAATAGTTATGTAATCTGCGCACCCTTTTCACTCGCAGGTGCTGGGGTTTATAAGATCATTTTTGAAATCTCTCAGATTTTTCGTAGTAGATAAATTATGACAGTTGATTCAGTACTGAATCATGATCCTGCTTTCGAAACCCTAAACAGTAAACGCATACATCTTGTACTCCTCTTCAGTACCCTCCGCACTCGTCTTTCTCCTCTTGTTATTTGGCCTGTCATTGGCCTCCGCAGCATCACCTTCTTGATGCAGCCGTCTTTTGATCTTCGTTCGATTTATCTTTCGCAGAAGCATCAGCCTCATGTTCTGGCTCTCGGGTTTCGATTTTTTACAAGGTTCAGTGTGTTTTGCATATTTGCTTGAGCTAGAGTATGGAAAAGAAGAAGATAAATTAAGATCATGGTTAACTCCAGCTAAAACATGGATATATGGATAACTCATCAATTCACCACTACAAGCATATTATACATGTACTCGTCAGCTTAAACAATTAGCAACATACATATGCCACATTAGTTAGAATGTGATTTTGCTTT